>JAGDQP010000858.1:130134-140209 GCA_022664845.1 Lepisma saccharinum
ATATATTGCCTACAGTGTCCTTCTAGAGTCAAACACATTATCAATGACGAACAAAGTAAATTCACTGAACAATCTTTCATCCTTCAAAGAGAACAAGCAGAACATTGTAACAAAACAAGAGCTCTCTTGTTACCCTGTTATAGTTGCGCGCTGCATATTTTGTCTTTAAAAAAACCTAGAGAACCATTATTGATGCTTAAAAGTGTTGATTACCAACGGTGCTTGAGGCAAGATGGAAAGACACTTCCTTTGTGCTATGTAATTACGTAATTCAAGGTCAGATACTACTTTTGTATCTTTTTATAGATGACGAAGGAAACTCTAAATATATGCAGGAAGCGAATAAATATTGGAACTTCACCCATACACATGCGCATGGAATACAAGCTTGCAAATGAATATCGCTAATAATTTTGCTGATCGAGTAACACTTTAATTACAACAGTATTTCGTTGGTTAATTGGCTAAACATAATTGTACTGCTTCGGCTCAAATTATATTTTGTTTATGTTCCATTATGCTCGTCATCAGAGAACTCAACAACGGAGTTAAATTAAATTAAAGAACTAAAAATAAAACATTCACATTTTATTGCCGTAATAAACGTTTTCTATTTATATCTCAAACTGTTCTGCTCGCTTCTTTTTCTAGACAGCGTAATAACATTATTCGCTATGTCCGCTTCAAATTGCTGCTTACAAATGTTTATTTAAATTTGCATTTGTGGCCTAAGTGTATCACATGCATGAATTCCTTCACATCTTCTGGCAAAAAAAGGGATTGAAAAGTAACAGCGTGAGTTGATACTTTAGATTCCGTCCCGGTAGTCGCTTGTAGAGGATGGAGATTGACAGTGAAAACTGCTATGGGATTTAGTAAGTTGTCCGTTTTAAGCCAAAGTTCTAACTGAGTCTGATTCAGTAACGTTTAGAAAAGATTAAGTTACTTTGGGCACGTTCGGAAACTACGAATGAGTTTAACGCCTTAATCACGTTCTCTTACGAAGCATTCGGAAAACACTTTCGTGAAATTCGTTCATTTAGTTAACCGTTCGGAAACTCACTGTCAGTTAATTTCGTTCGCACACGAAACGAACTGGCTCTGACTTCGTGAACTTCGTTAAAACTAACATGGCTACCTTCCGCATGAAAATTTACAGCGTTTCGCATCGTGAATTTTTTTTGCTTCATCTCTAGGTATAGAATCTTAGCCATTGATATTATTTCTGCAGTATGAAACAATTTTGACACAGCTAATTTACATAACAGATTAATTCAACGGTTTATCTTTACTCTCCCATCTCCCATATTTAACTCTTCTTCGAGCTATGGAATGTAGTTAGATATCGCGATTGACACTAGAGAGCAGCACTGGAAGAAAGATGAAACCGTGCAGATAGTGGAAATGGGCGTCAGACAGAATTTAATGCTAGAATATTGAAACTCGAAAGGTTTGTTCCTTTCCTCACCCTTATCTCACAACTTAAGACGCTACGACGACAAACGCGTTTTACCAGTATTTCTTCACTATCTGCACTCCAACACGCATACCGTGAAAATCACTCTACATATCAATTTTCATTGGTTTTTCCTCTTGGAATGTCCCCGAACAATCTCTCTTACGCCGTAGTATTTACGCATTTTGAAATTCTAGACACTTCAACGACAGGGCTACGTTAGGTCAGAAAAGTCAGGTTAGATTGTTTTTTAAACTTACGCATTATCATATTCTACACATTTGACTGATATAGGGTTTAGTTTGGTTAAGTGTTCTTAAGTTAAATGAGGTTATGTTAGGTCAGGTTAAGTGAAGTTAGGTGTGGTTAGGTTATGATAGGTTAGGTAATTTCAGGTTAGTTTAGTTTGGGTTAGGGTAGTTCAAGTTAGGTTCGTTTAGGTTAAGATAGGAGAGGATAGGTTAGGTTAGTTTAGGTTAGGTTTGAAAGGTTAGGTTACATTAGGTAGGTTAGGTTAGTTAGGTTAACATAGGTTAGGTTAGTAAAGTTAGGTTAGGTTGAGAAGATTAGGTTAGAAAAGTGAAGTCTATATATATAAGCAGTTACAAATAGGTTAGAAAAAACAGGTTAAATATTTCTTTATTTATGTCTTACTTCTTATTGACACGTATTCTCCGCTGAAATTCGAAAATCGCATCACACAAATTACGCATCTGCCGTAAAATCCCGTAGCACTTAGGTCGAATTTTACTTGTGGTCTTTAGGCATCTAAGGCTCATGGACGCTTGTCAATTATCTATTAAAATAGTTGTTTTGTCTATATATTGGTTTCTCTTCTTGGCAATAGAATTTTACTAAGATGTTATATGTTAATTACTTGCATTTTAAATATTTTCACTAATTAGATTTTTCTTGTGCCATAAATGCGACTTCGTTGGCGAAGTGATGGAAATTTTGAAGAATGTAGAAATATGTAGGTATTTCATCCAAATAATTATTGTATCTAAGAGAATAGATTTATTCTACTGTTGACCAAATGCAACGAGTAGAATGATACGTTCGTTGTACAAGTGTAACAAAATTTGAAATGTATATAAGGTATTTTTCCTAAGAAAGGTTTTACATGTTGCTAAATAACGTTATTGTTTGAAGAGAATCTCTCCAAGAAACTAACTTGCTTCGTATTTTGAGGCTCGTGTCCCTACTTATAACCATGCCTTCGTTTCGTTTATTTCTTTGTTATGTATGCGAGTCGGTGTCTATTGTTATCCCGACAACGGTTTGGAGCGTTCGGAAATAACGAAGAAAACGAATTTCACGAAAATAACTTTCAGCGTTAAGATCGTGCACTCCGTGAACTTTGTTATGTATTTCCGAACAAGCCCTTTCTTGTTTTATCCCGTATCAATGTAAATAGTTTTTCTATGGAGGTTACCCACATACAGGTATTTACTTTAAAGTAACTCATCCTCTCAGTAAATGGAAAACGGCTGCAGCAGATTGGTGTAAATATCGAAGTGTTCTTAAATTTTTACTAGAAGACAATTCAATAAAGAAAATAATTACAAGAAAAATACTCTTATTTTATATCATTGATAGTAACAGTTTTAAAATCTTCTTGCCCTTTAGTTCCTAATCTCAAGACTAATCAAACTAAAGTTCAGAGTATTAGATGGTGGAACCCAAGTTGTCAGGTACTCTGGATCAAGAAAATAACTAAGTTATTTTATTTTTTTGAAAAACTCTACTCGTGAAAATTTTATACATTACAAATCTATGATAGCTAAAATGAAGAGAAAACTTAAACAAGAAAAATGAAAAGCTTGGCATCAATTTTATGGACAGTTACAACTCAGAACTCCTATCAGTCATATTTGGAATATTTTAAGACATGTTCAAAACACCAAAAAGTTAAGTCACCATATTTTAGATACTTCATGGCAAGAACAACTAATTGAAAAATTCTGTAAAAATTGTAAATGATCGGACGAATCAAATCATATATCCTATTTTAAAGCATGGTAAGGACGCCAAGGAAGGCAAAACTATAGACCTCTGGGTCTTACTTCTAATGAACTTAAATTGTTTGAGAAATGTATTTTAACAAGATTGGAATGTAACAGAAGGTAACAAAATTTTAAATATTCTAAAATCACTTGCAGCAACTAAGTATGGTGGCACTCAGACAATTCTCCTTTTCATAAAAAAATACTTTTCACCTAATATCGAATATAGCTTGTCCGTTATTCTTAATATCAATAAAAATCTTTAGAAAAGCTTGAAGTTATCTGTAGGGAGGCGATCAGAATTGCTTTAGATGCAATGAAGAATAACCCAACATATTTAGAGTCTCAAATATCTAATGTTCAAACAAGAAGGCAAAAAGCTGCTGCCAGATTCCTTATTAAAAAGACAAATAATCCCCACCACCCATTTAATTCCCTATTAAATGAGGCGATTAAGCTTAATAAAAACGGTTCTAAAAACTCCGAAAATATCTGGACAAACTTGAGAAGACAGTTTCAAGAACAAATATAACTTACTTATAGACCTCAAAGAGAACTCATATTTAAAATTCAATGTCCTTTAGAAACAGTTCCTAACTTCTGTTTTCCAAAATTCTCTTACGGTTGAAGAATATAAAGAACAATAGCCAGACTTTTATTTTATTTATTCAGATGATAGCAAGGATACTAAGGCAGCAGGTTGGTAATGTATGGGATCCTCAAAAACAATATTCACGGAAATATCGTCTTCATTCCTAGTTTACTATTTTTTACCCTTAATGTTTTGGATTATTTAAGGCTCTAGAATACTGTTTGCTTTTACCGGCTAAACTAATTTTAATATTGACAGATTCATAAAGTGCACTACAATCTATCCAAAGAACGCAAAGGCAACTTTACCAAGTTTACTCAATTATATTCGATATTTTAGAACTAAATAATTTAAATTTTAAAACAGGTAAAACAATTTATTTTAGCTATCTAGGCTCACACGGGAAAGTAAATTGTTGTGGAAATATTCTTTTTTCTCCAACCATTGTGGATCATATAGTACGGACAAGCACTACATGTCTACATTACCTAACATAATAGTAACACGAAGATATTGGCAAGATTCTTTAGCTCCAATACTAAAACAGATTAACAACGATTGGAAAATCAGAACCAGTAATAACTTACAAACTACTAATTCTCCTTTTATACGCTATTTCAATTATCAAGCATCGAAACCATGGTTTCACAACTTTAATATACCTAGGAAAATTTTATTAACAACTATTAAAGCATGCACAGATCATACTAGACTTAAATCTCATTTATTTAAAATAGATTGCAATCCTTCTCCTATGTGTGAGTGTTTACTAGCTGAACAAGATGTGAAACAGGTACTAGTACACTGTTCTAGATACAAAGCTTACAGGAGATCACTTTTAAAAACTCTTTATCGTTTGCAAATTCCAAAACCAATTTCATTAGAAAATAATTTATACGAATCGAACAAGAAAACTGTATATGTAATAAATATTTGTTTCAAAAGATCCGGAAAATTTTATAATTCTCTTAAGTATGTCTACTTTTTACGTTTTTATTGTTCAAATATAAGTTTCTAATGTTAAATAATAACATTAATATTTGTATTTATTCTTACTTTAGTTAAAAAATAATTAATGCAAGTATAAAAAGGCTGTAAAACGAATTCAAACCAACTGTACTTGATTGTGTACAAATTTTCATATCTGAACCTTGTGTTCACATGTATGCTGTTGTTCTGTTCTGTTGAAAATTTTGTCTTATATTTTAATGCATAATAATGACTATTAACGCTATTTTGATACTGTTATGAGTAATTAGGTTATTGAAATAAGGTAATCATAAGATTAGGTTTTTAATTTGCATTATTACTCGTAAATAAGTTATCAGTCAGTAATCATTGAAGATAATCTCTGTATGGACAGTCATTGAACTCTAGTGGACTCTACTGAATATAGCACGAAGTTCTCTCAACTGGTTTCTGTATTCAAAAATGTAAAGTACATTGATATATCGAGTATTTATAGATAATTTATTTAACATTAAATGTATACAAATGCTCAGTATTGTAAACTCGATACAGTTTTAATGTAAATAGCTATATACATCATTGAATTCATAAATGACGTGCTCACTGTGAGTGGTCAATGATACACAATCTAAGCTAAGTTCTATGAAGGTTCTGCTTTGTGGCCCTCAAATTACACGTCAACAATCTGACAAAAGACAGTCTGGAGTCAATTCTAAAGATTTGCAACAAGAATCGTTAGCAAGGAGACGTGATTTACCATTTTAACGTTTTGTGCCAGTTAATGGTTGGGAGAAGAAACAGTCAAATGTTCATCAGAATGCAAGACCTCCAGCATATGCTCTCAATCATCTTCCGCAGCAGCCTGGTTCTCTCCCTGATCAAAGTTTAAATGGTCCTCATTGTAACTCTTCTTTGGATTCTGTGGGGCCAAGTTCCTCTAAGAGGCCCAACGTCAACAACGTCAATTCTTTTCATTATAACGGAGGGCGACCTCTGGGCCAGAATCACTTGTCTGGCGAGAACTCTAAAATTTATGATGCCTCATCAGCTTAGTTCAGTAAATGGGTTTCCTGCTGATACTTATTATGGTGCTGGGATGAATCCAACTTTCATCAACCCTATGGTGTTTCAAGACACGCTTCGCAGCATGATGGCAGCCGCTTCTAGTACCTTAAATCATTTTACTGATGATTTCTCTGATCCAGTTGGCCAAACTATGATTTTACACTGTAAAACGATCATGAACAATGTGAACCTTTTATTGGGTAATTGAGCAGCAATTGTAAAGGGAAAGCATGTGTGTATATTATTATTATTTTTTTTCTCTTTCTCTTCCTCAAAATGGAACTGGAAATTTTAATCAATAATGTAGATTCTTGGTTGAAATCTCGTAACTTAGGCATTTCTGAGGAAACATCTAGCATTCTTACCTTCCTCCCTCCTTACAGTAGATATAAGAGATCAACTATACCCAGAATAACAAAAATTCCAATTACAGATCGGGTAAAATATCTCGCGGCTACCTTTGATGCCAAACTTACTATGAGCCTTCATGTCAATTTAGTTCTCTTAAAAGGTTTAAAGATCTTGAATATATTAAAATCTTTAGCTACTACTACTTTCGGTGGAACACAATCTATCCTTTTGCTTTTTCTTAAAAATTACTTTATCCCAAATATAGAATATGTATTATCTGTATTGCCATTTCTTAATAAAAGAGTCAGTGAAAGGATAGAAGTAATCTGCCGTAAGGCAATCAGATTAGCTCTTGGTGTCATGAAAAACAACCCCGACGTATTTAGAGTCTCATCTTTATCCTTTCCGTCTTCGTAGACTCAAAGGAGCGTCAAAATTCCCCATTAAAGCACTAAATAAACCTTCTAATCCTTTTCTTGACTTATTTGATGAGGCTATTAAATTAGAAAAGAATAACTCTCGTGCAACTGAATATATTTGGTTAGAATTAAATAGACAGTATGGGGATCAGATATGATGTACGTATATACCTAGAAGGGAGCTTATCTTCACAATATCTTGTCCTTTAGAAACTCTGATGGATATTTATTTTCCTAGCCTTTTAACAATAGAGGAGTACAAATCACGATGGGTAGACTTCTATTTTCTTTTTACTGGCGGAAGTAAGCACCCTGATGGGGAAGGCTGTGCTGTCTATGACCCTCAGAAAAAATATTCACTTAAATATCGCTTGGAATCCTCTTTCAATATTTATTATCTTGAGTGTTTTGGTATTTACAAGGCGTTAGGGTATTCTCTACTTCTTCCCAACAAGAAAATTCTGATTCTCACAGATTCTCAAAGTGCATTATTTTCATTAAAGAGAAACTACAATAATCTGTTTAAATCTCACCCAATTATTTTTGACATTCTAGAACTTTACTATTTGAATCTTAAATTGGGCAAAACAATTCATTTTAAACTGTTTGCAACCTGAACCTACAATTAGATTAGCTCTTGATAGGAAATAAAGTAGATTATTGTTTCATTCATTGGAGTTACTATTGGATATGTTTATGGGTGAGATTTCTGTACTCTCATTCAACGAAGTAAGTTTAATTTGCTTTAAGATATAGTAACCACGACTGTTTTGAAGCTGCGCTATTCCCATTTTTACGATATATCAAAAACACTGCACATTTCTGGCGTAGTTGCGATTTATTGGATACATAGAAAATGGCTACAAGCAATCAAATGGAAAGATTTGTGCCAGGAGTAATGGATATAAATGTCTATATTGCTCAATCTGACACATACTGCGTTGCTTATAATGTAAAGCCTGATAAGAAAGTATACCTATTTTTAACCAACATCAGCCATGATATGTTTGCCCGTTTAAGAGACTTCCTTTGGATGTTGCTGAGTAAACTTTCGATGTACTTAAGCAGGCACTCTTAGAACACTTCCAGTCTAAGTGGAACATTATTACAGAAAAGTTCAAATTTCGTTCTTTGCGTCCAGATCAGGGACAGACCAATCAAGATTACATCTTAATATTTAGTAAACACGCCCTAAAATGTGACTTTGGAAATGTAAAAGATGACATGATAAGCGATCAGATCGTTATTGGAATGTATCGAGACGATACCAGGAGACGTTTACTATCGGACCCAAAGTTAACATTTGATAAAGCCTTATCTACTTTGACAGTTGAAGAGCATGTGGATCGGAATACAGGGGCATAGGAGCCGGGGGGCAAGGTACATATTTTGCCCCCCATGATTTTATACCTGTATAAAAACAAAATTGGTTTGGTCTTTCATTGCAAAGCATTTTGTTTTTTGCCCACCATAATTTTATACCTAAATGAAAATAATAGTGTCTAGGGTTTTCACTTTCAAGGAATTACATATTTTGCCATATTCAAACACCATGATTTTATATGTAAAATAAAATCAAAATTTGCTAAGCTCTCAGTTTTAAATCTATTTATATTCTAGGTGGATTTTAAAATTACATGTTTAATTATTTTTACAGTAGCGTCATTTTTTTAAAATGTAAAGTGTTTTAAAATGGATATTTAACAGTTTTCGCTAACTTTCCAAGTTTCAAATGTTATTTTAGCGGTGAAAAATCAACGAAAGAAGCTAACGAGAAGATTTTAACTAGTAAATTGGAGTGTAGCTTGAAAGGTAATGACTTTTGTTAAATCTAATTTTGTATAGAAATCTCTACGATCGTGGGCGGCTGTTAGGGGGCAAGGTGCTATTACCCCGTCACTTTTTTGAATTGACCTTTAAATCTATATGATTTTATATAAAAATATGAAGTTTATCCTTCTTGTCCCCTAACTTAGTAAGGAATCTGATACCACAAAATCTCTTCTTCAACAAGTGATATTGCTTTTGGTGCTCGTTATGACTGTGCCTGCTTCTTCTGCTACATCAGAACGTAGTTTCAGTGCTCTTCGTCGACTAAAAACGTACCTGAGGGCTACCATGTCACAGAAACGCCTAACACATATATTGCTTCTCCATGTGCATGGAGAAAGGTCGGCTGCGTTAAACTTGCACGATGTGTTCAGTGAGTTTGTAAGCAGGAATGAGGAGAGAAAACGTATTTTTGGTAAGGTGTAGGGTGTTTCCAATCTCTCATCTCTCCAAGGTAACTGGCTAAATATAACTTGTAATGACAAAGTTACAACGATGTACATATATAAAACGTTTATTATTAATGTAATTTAAGCATGTGGGTGGGAGTAAATAATATAATCGGAAAATATATATGAGGCGGAAAGCGAAAACGGACCTCTTGTCGCAATTTCTTAATTTTCAAACTTTGTTGTTTTCAAATTCAGTGATAAATTCTAAACAATTCGATACCACATTTAGCATCTTATCTTAATCATTGAGAAAGTTATAAACCAATAGTATATCCTCATGGTAGCAAGAATCTATTTTCTCTGGATTAAACTGTTTAGTCATTATTTTAGAGCTCTATTGGAATCTGAACGACTTGTTGATCGATATGAGCTTGTAAAGGTAAAAGTAAACTACAATAATCCGCTACAAACCGTTTTTTGATATTTTCGACCCCATTTTATTTAGTTTGTACTGAAAATTTTACTCATCCGCCAAGAGGTCCTTTTTCGATTTCCGCCTCACAATGTAGGTAGTGCCCATATATAAATTTTATGCATTGTTTATTTTCTCTGTATGTGTGTTTTGTAATGGATTAATACGTGTGTAAATATTTATGTTAGAACTTTATTTAAAAACTTGTCGTTTTGTCAGGTTGTTGATTTTGGATATGATCTGTGACCAGACTAAGACAAGATAGTTGGAAAATAGATGAAGCCTTTAGCTCCAGTAGTAATTTACGTGTTAATTATGTCTCAATTAAGTAGGCGTGAAAGTATGTTTAGCGTAACCATCTTGGCTTGATTATAAAAGAGAGTAATGCTCAGTGTCACGAGTTCTGTTCCTAGTATAAATCATTTTTGAAACAAGTTTCAAAGCGAGAAAGCATTTCTGTCATCATCATCTCATAATTTTCCGGCTGGACAAAACAAACTTCTACAGACAGACCAACCTAATT
>JAGDQP010000859.1:0-75089 GCA_022664845.1 Lepisma saccharinum
GTTGAAAATTAAAATTAATTCTAATTATCTTTTTTAGACTTCATATGGCTGGAGAATGGAGGAGACTACATAATGACGATCTTGATGGTCTTTACGACTCACCCGATGTTGGAAGAAAAATGAAATCGCGACGACTAAGGTGGGCAGGCCATGTTGCTCGGATGGGAGAAAACGAAGATTATATTTCATCGTAATTAGAAAGACGTAGATAAAGAGACCGTTGGGAAGACCAAGACGACATTCGGAGGACAATATTAGAAGGGATCTCCGAGAAGTAGGATGAAAACTGGCTTGATCTTGCTCAGGATATAATCGTATGGAGAATGTTTGTTATTGCAGCGATGAGCTGGCGAGCTCCGTAAGCCATAGAGTAAATAGGACCTGTCGTGTTGTCAGTTTTATTGTTAATCGCTTAAAGTGTTGTTCCAATGTTGTGTTGCTTCAGCGCAGCGTTTATCCACCGCAGTGTTAGTTTTATACATTTAACCCCAGCGTACATTTTTTAAATTGAATCAGCATAAGAGAGAAATTCTGTATAGAGGGATCAGGCAAGTCCAGTTCCAGTCATTTGCACAATATGCGTTATCAAACTTGGATTTTCATAAATACGACGGTTAAATTCAGCTTGTGGAATTGTTACAGAAGGTTCAGGAAACTGAACAAGAAAACTGCAGAAAGAGCTTAATAACATATTAATGCAGTGAATCATGTTGTCGGCATCATATATATTTAGATTTTCCAGACTCACATACGGTAAATGATTTCAATTGGGGAATCAGGTGTTACAATTTTGGAAACATTACTATGAAAGGTTGGGGATGATATTAAATTGTATCCAAGCAGAAAGGGGTGGATTATGGCAATTTAATCTACATCCCGTTAAAAAGATTCTGGAGTATTTCTTTGTATTCAACCATCCTAATTATTAAAGTTGCCAGTTCTATACAGAAAGACATAAAACATCTTGCACCAGAAATGCAAGACGAGTTTGAATCTGATTTTTTTTTTTTTTTTTTTTTTTTTGTGAAACGTTCAGTTACAAATTCGATCGAGTTACGACTGGCTATGCTTTGGAACAGTTCATTCTTCCTCCAAAGTTCAAGGTTTACAATTGGATGTCAGTGGTGTTAATGTCATTCATTGTAATTTTACATGCATTCTGTTCAATCGTGTGTGTGTGTATGTGTAAGTTCATAAATGTTTCTTTTATGAAATGGTATAAATGTACTGCATAGAGAGAGATACCTGTAGCTAAATCGTAAACATAATTAGAAAAAAAATGTTTAAGATAATTTATTTATTTCAGTTATTTATTTCAGATATTGCAGCATATCAAGAGCCGAGCAGACATACACAGAGCGTAGCAGACGTGTGTATTTTTAGTCAACATTTTCGTTACTATTTCGGCAACATCAACTTGATATATATATATATATATATATATATATGAGCTATGAGCTCCTGCGTAACCTAGTCGGTAGCGCGCTCGACTTCAATGCGAGCGGTCCCGGGTTCGATTCCCGATGCGGGCTCAAATATTTCGGTGTTGACCCAGCATCGTGAGGACAATTGGGGAGCTGCTGTGAATAAAAGACAGTGGCGATCACAGTGAGAGCTTCGGCTCTCCTCTCCCAACCCGTCTTGTCAGCGTGGGAGCAGTAGACCAACTCCTCCCTTCGGGGAGATGCCTCATCCAGTAGTGGATTGAATATGGCTGTGATTTATTATATATATCAAAATGAAGTAAATTTTATGACGACTAAATTTGACAATTGACTTAAAACGTAAATTTGTAGAAGTTTTTCAGTTATAGTGATAATAATGATTTTTTAAGTTGCATCCTTCAACCATATTGTAAATATGCGGCCATCTTGAAATCTGACCACTTCCAGACTTGAACTCATCCGTAATCAAGGGAACTTAACTGCGGAAAAGTCAGAAGAGATCAGCGTCTGTAAACTGTTGCACACTCAGTTTCATTTCTGACTTGTACTTCCACTTTTCTGTAGAGTGTCTCATTTATGTTGACTGTATATTGCAGCATAAGGTCTTAACTTCGTTTGATATCCTAAATATATCCTATAACGACGGATATGCTATCTGTTACAACTTAACGTTTGATGATAATAAAAACAAGATTTTAAAAGTATAATTTTTTTATTGATGCATTCAAGAGCCTTATAAAGGAACTTACATAGTAGTGTCAGAAATCTCAGCTTTCTTTGAAGAATGTCTTCAGAAGCAAAGTTCACTGAAAGAAAATTGAAAGGATTATTATTTTAAGTACCACATGGGATCTATCGCATTTCATAATAATTGATTTAGCAACAGCAAGTAATGAAAGGGTGCTATGACGAAATTTCACTGTAATTACAAACGACAACCCTTGTCGTAATAAAATGTAATTGCAATATTTCTTGTTATCATGATAAGCGACAAATTTTATGGACCAAAAGAAACAAATTTTAATGAAAGAAATCGCTTTAATTGGAATGTAATATGATGTTATTAAACACTGATTATGAAGAAAGAAATGGAGGAGGGGGTACCTAATATTATAAGTACATTTCAGTTTACTTTAATAAAAGTATTTCATGTTGTGTTTAGTTTTAATCTGTCTTCTCAACAAGTTTCACGTTTCCTTTTATTTCAAGTTTTATTTTCTGCTTCGATTGAAAGTCTTCTAACGTTTTTGTCTGCCTTAACTTTCGCCTTTTGATCATATTGCACTTACTAAGTTTCATATAGAATCTTGCTCTTTCAGATGACTTTTACGTCTTAAGTTCTGACATTTTTCATCAAGTTTACAATGTTTTCCTTGTGTATGACGTGCACTAAGTCTTCACTATAACTTGTTCTTTACACACATTAGTCGTTTTTAACTTGTCGACGAGCTTGTTTTTCTCAGTATTTTAATCTGAAACGCAATGCAATTTTAAGTTTCCGTTTAGTATGTTTCGTCTCTTCCTGCCATTACTTACAATACCGGTCTTACATGTTTTTCTGTGTAAATGTTTCGTTTCGCTACTCACGACAGTATTCGAGGTTTTAAAACCATTTTGAAATGCATAAGATATTAAACAGAACATGTTGTTAAATTCTTGGGTGTATAACCATTGACGAGTTTGGATGCTTTCTTTTCAATCTAATTTTAAATGGTTAAAATATTTTACTTCCTCAGATTTATACTTTCTAGCTTTATGTTTATGTTATTCTGCGTGTTTTATTCAAACGCTAACCACGAACGGCGTTTTAAGGGGGGATTAAAATAAATACCTAGTGACGCAGTTGCGTTCATGTAATGCAAACATATAATAATTATTTCATATGTTTCATAAAGTGATTCAAATTTTCTAGACTCTCAAACACAATGGTTTGTCGTATTTAAATATTCAATGAATATATTACACCATGATAAAGTTCTAAAGATTTCCAATTTCTGTATAGCTCTCAATACTAACCTAATTTACATGTTAACCATAGAATCCACCAATTCCATATCCACCACCAAGACCATATCCTCCTCCAAGACCATATCCACCATATCCAATGCCTCCAAGTCCATATCCTCCATAGCCTAGACCTCCATATCCCAATCCATAGCCTAGACCTAGACCAATAGCTCTCTTGTCTCTGGGAGCTTCTTCAGCCAAAGAAACAGCCACGAGGGCGAAGAGGGCGAGAAGTGCCTGTAAAGGAAAAGTATTCAGTTTTGAAATTTCATATTTTGAGTTAATTTATTGTTTCAACGTCGTGTTCGTAATTATTGTGGTTAACGTTCGATGATATTTCTAGCGAATACTTTGACGAAATTAGAGATTTTTAGAAACTTATTGATTAGATTATATTGTATTTACCTATTTGAATCAAGTATTTAACCAACAAATGTTTCCGGTGATCAAGGTAACAGCAAAAATGTTATGCTGTAAATTATACTAATTTTGCAGAGATATATTTCGGGGCAGAAGGTATCTGATCTCTGATTTGAATATATTGGTATTTTTAGGCTAAATATTACGCAATGATAATACAGAATTGAGAGTATTGGAATCCTTGGGAACATTTCTGAGTATAGGATGAATTTAAAATAAAAAACCGTTGTTCAAGGAAATAATTATAATTAATAAACGTTGAAATGGACCTCACCTTGAGAAAAAATAGTGAGCATAATGCTATGTTTATTTACATAAATGAGCATAAGTGAAAAATTAGTAAGCATAATGCATTAGTAAATGATTTTACTTATTGACGCAAATTATGTATCAATAGGTAAAACAATTATTGTTATATTAAATATTTTGGTTTTGGTATTTCTTCCTTTCTACTTAAAATTTCTTAAATCAAAATGTATGTGAATATATACATCTCGATATTTCTATGAGTATAACTATGCATTTTTGACTAATTTATAAATGTACTTTTCTAAATCAAATATATTCCAAATAAATCAAATCTCAATAAGTACCATGAAAATTCACGACAACCAAATTATGCAATGTACGCAATTAAAAGTAAAGAAAATGAATAGGTTATTTTTAGACACGATTAACATTTTAACTTGTGACAAAATTAAGATTAAACAGCTTAATATGTGATGTGGTGAACATTTACACTATATTTTCATTCCATTGCCACTTCCAAATCGAATTTCAATGTAGTTCCAATATGATTAAGTTATTATCTACTATATGCATGGAATCGGTGCTAGAATTTTAAATTGAATAGTTTTTTAGTCTTTATAATTTTACTAAAGCATCATACAATTTTTGTAAAAGTCTTTTGTTATGACACGACTTTGATGCCACAATGACAAAAGTATTTGTTCTTTGCTCATGACATATCAACATGGGGCAAGTTTTGATATGCGGAAGAAATATACAGTTTTCTGTCAAATGGAAATTATATGTAAATAAATATACCAAAGTTTATATCGGTCTTAAGACATGCTAAAGTGGTAGACATGATTCAAGAAGCCTTTAGTGTGAACTTTAAGACTTGTTGATTTTATTCAAAGTATCAGTACTTACCAAAACCTTCATGATGTTCGTAATTTAGTGTTTTCGTTCTAGAAGTTGAACTGTACTATTGGTTTCATATACCAAAGCATTTATACTAAAACTGGTAAAAACTTTCACACCATGAAAACCAATCAAACAACCGCAGTCGATATTCATTACTTTCCAGGATGACCGATGATTTCATTTGTATTTCCCGTACTATGTAATATAGGGAAGTGGTTTCCCATATATAACCTTGATATTTGCAGTTCTATCAGCCACAAACATCAATTAACGCGCAAAATGATGTTATTGTGTATTAACCTTGTGAGGAATTTCTTTTAGGGACCCAGTCACATTTCGTTGGACATAAAAAAAAATTGCGAATCAAAATATTATAGTGGTAGTACCATATTTTTTTATACGCAGTTAATGAAATTAACATTTTTTTTAAAATTAAAATACTTTTGTGAATATCTGTTGAATGTTTCAACCGATTTGAAGGTCGAAATTCTTATACAGAATAGTTCCACATTAACGGGTAAAACTTTGGGAGGTGAAATAAGATTCTTTTAAATCATTTGTTTCAAAAGGTACAAGTTTTGGGAAAATATTAAAATGAGATAACTTTTACACAAGTATTTATAGGCTCGATGTTTCAAAGGTGATTTTACTAGTTATTAACAGTTGGGGGTCTGTTCTTTTTAGAAATGAAGAAAAAGTAAAGAAACCACGAGAATCAGAGCAAGATAACTCCAAAAATGCTGTCCTCGTTTTCTTGGATGTATGTTCATAATTTTTCAGCCTCACTTGGTGTCAAATCGACGTAACTCCACCTCTTCTCATTGGCGTTAACGACAAAGAGAAGAAGTGGAGTTACGTCGATTTGACACCAAATGAGGCTGAAAAATTATGAACATACATCCAAGAAACGAGGACAGTAGTTTTGGAGTTAGCTTCCTCTGGTTCTCATACACTCTTGCAATTCATTTCCTTTTACTTACTGTTCACTTATGTTTCCAAACTAACATAATATTGACTGCTTGTAATAACAATTAGATTTTCTAAAGTTAATGACACTGATTTATCAATAAAACCAAAATCTTCATCTGACAGTAAGTTTAGTCACCGTCTTGGTTTTCATTATTCGTACATAGGTCAATTTAAAACCTCGTCATAGTATTCTAAGTACTCGCCAGGCACATAATGATCTTGTATATCCAAATTCTTAATTCTACTGCCCTTGACGGAAACCTTTCCCGATGGATAAGCTAGTGTCCTTATGGATGAGTTCCTGATTCTTGCTCTTTTAGAACGTTATGAAGTTTTCAGTTCACTGCAAAACAACGTAGAGCAATTGATTTATTTGTTGCATTTTGATACCAGTAACTGCAGCTATTACTGTATTTTCTGAAACACTGAAAAACTGAAAATTGTGGGCTGATACCGTTTTAGAAATATACGATTCGGTTATGGTAATCCGCTTCGTTTATTACCTACAGGAGCCCTAACTTCGAGCCTGTAATCGACTTATCGTGGTAATTAAAATGAATATTTCACTGTAAATAAAATATCATGCGTTACAGTAGGACAACGTTTTGGGGAGTTATTCGTATCAATACAGTAAATATTAGAAGTTAAAATCTGATATTATTGCGCAGACAGGGTTGCCAGTCTGTGATGCAGTTTTTATTGTTTTCAAAGTGTAACTATGTTGATTTAGTAAGTATTTATTATTCGCTGGGAATGGTAAACATCACATGTGAAACATGTAGTGCAGTGTTGCAAATTATGAATAAAATATGATACTGAAAGCTGGAAATGTTTATTTTGAACATTCCACCTTATTTTATATTAACATTTTGCAACGATGCATTCTATGCTTGGTATATTATCGTTATCATACCATATATTTAGAGAATACCAAATATCTCACCATCCCCCCCCAAAAAAAAAATCAAATTTCATAAAAAATTGATATCACTTCCATTTTATCACCACATTTTAATTTCTAATATTTACCCTATCGGTACAATCAACTCTCCTTAAAACGTAAATTTACTTGAACACATTGTTTCTGTTTAACGTGAAACGAAAATGGTCATTTTTCTTTACCAATGTAACAAGCCAGTTTTGGACTCTTAAGTTGCACATCTCTGTATGTCGAAAACCAAAAGGATTTTTTTTTATCCATGTGAGGAATAACTTGTTTACTGTTTCGGTGAGAGTAATAACCACACAAAGTTTGTTCCCATAATTTCGAAACACTCTACATAACGTCAACAACTCGAGTAACTTTGGGTACGGAGGAATCTAGGACAATATTGTTACTTCAAGATTTGACCAGTTTTTCTGGTTATATTATGAATGATATTAGCCAAGTTCTTGTGTCAGTGTAGGGTGTGAAGTTCATTGATTATTATCGATACTTCTGGTTTATTCATACAGTGTTACAAATAGTTAAATTAAACAAAAAAATCTTAAATAGAGCTTTTTTCAGTCAAAAAAATGTTTTTCAATATTAGAGGTATGTGTAAGCCTATGATGTCAAAATAGGGTGTAGGAAGGAAGATACATAGTTGTATTCTGGTAGAACATGCGAGAGATGGACCTTGTACAAAATTGTTTGGTCCTTTTTTGATCTTTACTAAAACTGTGTTCGATATTTTTTCTGCAATGATTCAGTGAAGATTTTTTCTGCACAGAGAACCATTATGCTAAATGTATATTCAAATTCAGTTTCATTTTCCAGTGTACAATAAATTTTAATTTCCCAAGTTAATTTTCTTAAATATTCTGAATTTGAGGATGTTACGGATATTGTTCGGTTTACTTGGTTTCTTGAAGTTAGCTTAAAGTACCAGATAATATTGTAATTTGCAAATTTACAGCAAGATGTTCCGAATACAAAGATATGTTACAAACCGGAAACTTGTTTTCCTGAAAAGTGCAAACTTTTTATTTAAGTTTGAGAAATGTAGATTTCTCAAATACAGCAACTTTTCTGTATTGGATTCTTAATTTTCAATGAAATTGTACTTAAATTTAATGTCAGTGTTTGTTCATCACTCATAACGAAAATAATTAATAATTCTGTTATATCGTCGGCTTTCAAGTGAAATACATTTTAAAAAAGTGTTTCGAGATAAACGAAGGAAACCGAAAATGTAGTTTTGTAAGTAAAAGAAAATAATTAACTAACACTCTAACTCTATGGGTTATGAAACGCGCAAGTTCATCGCCGCAGTAACAAACGTTTGCTATTGGATTCTGTTCTTAGCAATATGAAGCCAGTTTTCATCTTGAGCATCAACATCTGGAAGATCTCTTCTAATATTGCCATCCCAACGATGTCTCAGTCTTCCTAACGGCCTCTTTCCTTCCGGTTTACCAACCAAGATGGAATATAATCTTCGTTTTTCCACTATTCGATTTACGTGGCCTGCCCATCTTCGCCTTCGTAATTTGATTATTCTTATAATGTCGGGTGAACTCAGTCTGTGGAGTTCTTCACTATGTAGTCTCCTCCATTCTCCAGTCATCTCGTCCCGTTTAGACCCATATACCTTTCTCAAAACCTTATTTTCGAACACAGGTAATTTTTGTTCAACTCTCAGTGTCGTACTCCAACTTTTGTAACCGTAAAAAATAATCGTTCTGTCTGGGAAAATAAATAAATGGATTCTATTTATATGCTTTTATTTACCATCTTTGGTCTTTGACGCAATGTACTTCACTTGTAAGCCGACGATATATTAACCTACGTACAATGATTCAGCCATCAAATGAAAGGAGACGATCTGCTTGTAATGTTTACGTAACCTCTAGAAACAGAATACTCCAGCAGTGAGTTTACAAATCATTTTGCCCTAAGTTAACCCATTTTGCAGGGCAACTATGGATTCTACACCAGATTTAAATTGTTGTATATTCCATATGGATTTAGAACTACCATTAAAATCATTATAAACTGCATGGAAAATTTTATAAGGTAATGTGTATGCGACTTATAAAAAGCATGACAGTAAAGTATCAATTTTAGAGTCTAAAATTACTGAAGTTGACAATATAGAGCACGAAGAGAACAATACAGTATGAAACTATACGCACTTCTTTTGCATTTTAAATCAACTTTCGGCCCCATTGTTTTTTCTCTTTTGATCACTATTTCAATGATTTCTCTATGACTCAGGTACGCTTCTTTATGCGAATAAACTGTTTCGGTAGTCTAGGAAGCAACATAAGAACTAGAATCTTCTATGTGATTATTAATTGCTTTTATGAATTGAGCTAAAGAGAATAGCATTTATTACTATTTGAAAGATTTCAGATACAAAAATAACTAAGCCGTAATTTATCAAGATATTTTCTGAACTAAATATGTAATCCAAGAAGTGTTATATACTGCCTCTGTTACAACCCAAAATCAAGAAAATACCTGGTCAGCATATTGTAGAAAATAACTTTAATATTTTCTTTTGTAGTATTGAAATTGCGAGAACAAGCTTTTGCGTCTAAAATTCAGTCCAGAGAGACAATATACTAAGTGTACTAATAGTCAGTACTTTGTAGATGCTTAAGTTTGTACATTGACATACTCGAGTTCGAATTACCTGTTGTAGATATTATCTTTTACTCAGGTAAATATTCAAATCGGTGACTCTGCCATCTAGACCGCAATTATTAATCTTTTCTGTTTGTTTCAAATCACAACAATGCTTTACGAACTGTTCCACAAGATCAATAAGATGTATTCCAGAATGATTGAATTTAAAATCATCAGTGAAGGAATGTTGAGTACTTCTAGATTTTGTGTACAAGAACTTCACTTCTTGTACATCTTACAATATTTTACAAGTTAGATTGAATTGATGTCTTGTTGTAGGGAGCGATGATAAAACCCGTGTCGTCTCACTGATGCTGTCTTGCCTTATCAGCTGAGGCAGTACAGTACAAGCATCACGTCTTATCGGTATTGAGTCGGGAAGTTCGGTGAAAAAGTCAGTGAGTTTGATTTTCTCAAACACACACTGAACAAAATTTACACAGGCAGTTACAATACTTCACGACAAGCTGCATTATGGCAAGGTTTGAGCACAGTAGGCTCAACAAAAACCTGACCGATGAACGAAAAGCGGCAGGTGTGCCGTTCTTTACTCAGTGTCTGCTCCGTTACTGATTAGAGGGCGACGATTTTACATTTGCATTGTGACAGAGGAAATAATTTGCCATTACTATGACCTTGATAGCACCACGCCAGTAAACAGTAAAATAATGCAGGGGATTAAACCATCACTCAAGATGATTAAATGTCTAGCCAATGACGGTGATAACGGAAGGTGATAATGACAGTGTTCGATCACCGTGTACTTTTACTTTCTGAACTCTTGGAACGATGTGCGATCATTAATACCGAACACTTCCCGTGTATCGCTACCATGAGGCGAGGTTTCCTAACAAGCAGCGTTATCTTCATGCAAGATAACACTAGGCCCCATATAGCCTACAGTACGCAAGATGTACTCTTCAATTTGTATTGAAAGCTCCTGGCCCATCCAACCTACAACCCTGATATGACCCCTCGAATAGACCTCGGAAGCATCGGATCAATGATCGGGAGATCAGAGTTCCATTTTTGTCCAGGTCAACATTTTTCTCCATTGTTTCACATTATTTTTCCTGTTACTGTTTATTAATAAATACTCCCGTTTTTTTATTTTTACGTTTTAAACGTTTTACACACGCTTCGCGGACATTCATCATCGAGCGCACTCACTTCCTGTGCTGACGTTACTTTCGGGATTATTTACCGAGGCGAGACGAACGTGAAATTCGAAACAGACGATGATGCAGTCAGTCAATTGTAGTCCTATATTGCAGAACACGAACTACCTGAAATAAGCGGATGCCGCAGAGCTGGTAGAAAGCTAATGACTAATTAATTTGATTTCATGGAGGCGATCCTAATTCACCCTCGTCCGTCTTTTTCACACCAGCAACGAAATTTTAGAAAAAATTACTTATCCCATTCGAACGCCATATGTGAGGTAATCCTTTTGGGTAGAGGATGAGAACACATAGGTGAAGATTGATGAGGTATTGTTAAACGTTTTCTATTCAGTGCTAGATATAGAAATCACTAAAAAAATATAAAATGTCGCCAATAGCTTTACAAATAGCTTAAATTTTGGTGAACATTCAGAAAGGATTTAATTAAATTGTTAACAATTGTACAAGAAAAATTGGAAATTTTCAAACTCCGTTAAATTTAAAGCAAACGTGGCACATAGCACCGCGCAGAGTAGGTAATTTCTGGATAGTGGTGCCATAAGTTCGGAATGGTGTACCTTCGATTGAAACCTTGAATACAGTCGTCACTATTAGAATGATGTCATGTGCAATCAGTTTCGTATTTGTTATGTGAATTCAATTAACAAGGGACATAAAGGAAGTTTCTGCATATAGTGGATTGAGGGAAGATGCCACCCATTTTGGTGTAGGAGAAATTGTGGATTAATTAAAAGAAACAGAATAGCAAAACTTTTCACAAATGTAAGTTAAACTTCCTCTTACTGACAGAAGTACATGAAGTACATGTATAGACAACGAATATATGGGCCTTCAAACTGACCTATCAAAATGTACAGCTTATTGCACACATCAGTGCAATGATTGATACACCAATCTAATGCAGTAGTCACTTGTGTGACATAATACAGTAGATCTTTATGCCAAACATTAGTTAGTAGAACATTGGCTTCGAATTCGATAAGTCCTCGGTTCGATCCTTGTGGCGGGCATGCTGACTGACATTTATCCAAGTTATCCTCAGTAACACAAGGTGCTGGAGTGGTGCTTCGAAAATAGGCTCCGGTGCCATCTTTTCCTACATCCTCACCTCACTCCTATTCTAGCCTCAGCCCTAGTTGCCTCAAATCCATAAAGGAGATTCAAATTCTATTGAACACTTACTGTACGCAGACAACCAGAGAGAAATGTCCTTGTATGACTACATTCTATTTAAGACTAAAATTTCTAAGAAATGAATGTCTACCCAGAAAACAATTAAACCCGTCTTATTTAATGAAATACACTTCAGGTAGTGGGTATCTACCTTTGGGGAAAGACGCCAGCTCATTTGTTTACCGTCACACACATGACTTCTTTGTGGTACCGTCTAAGCAAGCACTTGTCAGTCAAAATTACCTAACTCAAATGCATTTGCTCCTCTGTCCTGGAGTTTTGCTCGATTCTAAACTGTTGATTGACTGCAAAACTGTTTTATAGGAAACTATTTTTCGGTAGAAAAGAGAGAGATTTTCATTTGAATCGACTTGCTTCGTCTGTTCGTGAAAGAATTACCCAACATTCACTTCAGTGCCTTAGAAAGCATACTGGCTAGTTCTTTCACACCCCAAAAAATATCCAGTCCTAGTTATGAAATTACACTACTGTACCCGTCTTCCCCGATAGGAATCTTCCCTCAAACGACTTTATATGTGTTTCCTGTGCTTCTATGTGTAACGTCTATATGGAGAATTGCTTCCCTCGCAAAGTCGCTGCAGGAGATCGTGAAGAGGAAATGAGATGACATTTGGTTCAACTCTACTGCAGAGTAGGAATCTCAACGGCTTGCTCGTCTCAAGTAACGACTTAAGTTAAGTTGCTGCTCGAAGAGACTCGAGTCAAGTCGATTTGCTGCTCAGTAGGGTCAGGTCAGTGTTCAATAACTGCTGGAGTCGAGTAGAGTCAGTGATCACTATTTGCTCGAGTCGAGTCGGTGCTAAGTACGCTCTCGAGCAGAATCGCCTTTGAGTCGCCGCTCAAAGAAACTCGAGTTGAGTCGATCCTATAATCTGTCCATTATCTTACGGGTGAACTTCGTAGGCGATGAAATAACTTCAGACATGGTCGGAGAGCTTCGATTTTGTTCGTGTTTTCCTCTCAGAAAACTGTCGTCTGCTTCACCAAAATCTGGATGAGTTGTATAGAGCAAGCATGAACAACGTTGCCGCATCTACGCTCGGCAGTTTCAGCTCACTGTGACTGACAGCAACTGCATTCTCGTTGTTGCTAATACTTACATAAAAAAGAACGTGATTGGTATTGGAAGACCGAATACTATTTTAAAAATATAAGTTTAAATTTACAATGGGAAATCGTATTTTGCTCCATGAGACAAGTACAGTGTATGGGTTTTCTCGGGGTTATTTCGTCACCCACAGGTGACGAGTTATCAAAAGGTCTTAAATAAAATTCAGTTTAATTATTTCGTGGGGAACTATGAAGACACTGTAATGTTTAAATTGTTTTAAACGGATTGTATTGTATTTCTACTGTTCAAGGTCGTATTACTCTGGATTGAAATTGAAAAATAAAAAGTACAATCATATGAACTTTGGAAACTTCTCGTCATTACTGAACGATCTTATCAACAGGTTTTTATATCCTAAGAACAAATGACATACTCTTTCGAGAGGTGTAGAGTCTTGGTAGCGTACTCGATCTGTAATAGGGAAGTACTTGTATAGAATATAGAGCCGGCCATCCTGACTGAAAATTTCCCTTGTTCTTATGTCTCACCAGACAAATGTCGGAATGGTACATACTTGAAGGCCAGTTCCTCCTTCGTTCCTAATTGTGTTTTCCCATTGTCGAACGTGGTTGTTAACTTCCCATGTAAAATCGCCTTCGAACTATATTGGGGTTATTACAAATAATTGATGAAATTAATTAAATGAGTGATAAACAATAAATGTTGGGACGTTTTCTGTCGTGCCAGAACGTAATTAGTTCTTTGTTTAAAGCATGCATTACATAAATTCATTTTTCTTCTAAAGAAAGTCTACTCTGCACTTAATTATACACTAAAAGATAGAGCCTTATTAAATAGTTTAGCATGAGATTGAGCGTAGTTCTTGGCATTACCCAGGAAACACCATTTGGAAGTGACTACCCCCTCCGGGAGTTTTATTTACTGGCAGCTCCCCTCGCCTACTGCCATAGAAATATACAAGCTACTATTAATATATATACAAAATTGAAATACTGGAAACACTAAAAATAATTTCTCGCCCTTGTTTATGAATCACTCGTGAATTAATTTTCCGCTCATCTTGAGCTAAGCTTGGCAACAATGCTCCACGGAAAAGACATTCGCACTTCCACGGCTTAAAGAACACTGAACTCCTATCTGCTGCTTCAACATTCACAGTATCAATGGCCCCCAAAATTGTCCCTCTCATTGGCTGCCCTGTCGCGGTTGATTTTAGTTTTCAAGGTCACCCGCCATGAGAAAATGGACAAGGTTTAGTGGAACTTGATTCGAAGGGAGTGGCCGCTTGGTATCTGCTCGACTCAAGTCGATTCGGAACTGAGAGAACTCGAGTCGAGTCGATGTTCAATGGAATTCGAGTCGAGTGACAGGTTAAGGTCGAGGGTTAAATAACAACTGGAAGGTTGTGTTTGAGTCAGTGACGTCGCGTATTAACGTTCACAGGAGCACGTGAACTGCCAACTATTTTAGAATTATTATTATTATTATTATTATTATTATTATTATTATTATTATTATTATTATTATTTTCGTTTCAGATTGTGTTTCTTATCGAAACATTTAAAAACATACCACATTTTAAATTGTTACACTGAGGCATAGGTATACAATTCGTTTATCAAGTTGTTATTACTCTCCAATTTGTTTCCAGTTCACATTTCGTTTGTGAACGCGTTACCCCATATGCGCTTAACTGGCGTTAGGCCTAACTTATAACATTGTGTATATGGGACCTCGGCGTGCACAATCCTAGAGTGAACGAAGATAGCAGAAGAACAGGAGTGAGCACTGTTGCTAGCTCTCCTTGACTTTTCCACCCGTTCTCGTGTTTAAAATGTAATCAAATCTTCTGGCAGAAGCAAGGATAAACGTTCATTACATACCAAAATCGCAAAATACACAATAAATCGTTTATGGACAAATACATTAAACGCTTAAATAACATAATGTTGCATCTCTATTTACATAAAATTGTTTGAGTTCCAGTATCAGTAATAAACGAAGAGCTAATGAACAGTATCAAGCAGTTTGCAACATTGCGTAAACAATAAACAACCTTTTTTTTAGTGTGTCGTGCGAGAGATTGAAGGGATTTTCGGAACTGATTTGTTGGTTTCGTCATTAAAGATTTATTAATAGAAAAGGAGGCATTTTATAAAACATGTATTTTTCAACACATTCCATTGCATAATAAACTCTCAATCTTTTGCGCTTAACTATCTTTAAGGAAGCAATTCGGGGCAAAGAGGCTACTCCTACTCCCCCCCCCCCTCATACCTAAAAGCGCCAAAATACGAGAGCTGAAGAGTGATATTGTGAGTTTCTTTTATTTTGTGAGATATATCGTAATTTTGTGTGCTGCAAGAGGTAGATTAATATAATTCCTGTTCACCAGTCCTCAGGTACCTTATAAGGAAGAGAGAAAACATTGCCTACTTTAGTGTTTTGAATGGGTGTTTTTTTTTTCACGTTTGAATGAAGTGTGTTGTGAAGCTGTGTTGAAGTGAAGCAGTATTGTTTCAGTGTGTTTAGTGTACTGGTGCGTAGTGCGTTACTGCCATCAATATGAATTCGGTTCATAGATTGCAATCGGTGTCTTTTAATAAGTTGACAGAATCTGAAAGACTCGAAATTAAAACTTTGGGTCCTCATCAGCCGAACCTAACTCTGAAGCAGGAAGTGAAAGGTAAAGCTCGTACATATCGTCGCACTTTTAAAAGTGAGTGGTACAAAAACCACAAGTGGCTTACAGGATGTGACGTAAAAATGGCATTGTTTTGTTTTCCCTGCCTGTTGTTTGAAGGGGATTCCCAGTGGACTCGAACAGGTGTTACAGATTTAGGGCATTTGAGTGAGAAAGTGAAAACGCATGAAAACTGTCAGAAACACATAAACAATACGTTGAATTTAGCGAGTGTAGGATCACCAACTATCTTATCCCAGCTTGATCGCGGTTATCATGTTGCTATAAAGCGTCATAACGAACTTGTTGACAGAAACCGTCACATACTCTCTCTTCTGATTGACTGTATTAAATTTTGCGGAGCGTTTGAACTAGCTCTTCGCGGACATAATGAATCTGAAAACTCCGATAATCCGGGCGTTTTTCTTAGTTTAGTGGATTTTGTAAAGTCTCTTGATTCGGCAATGAAAGAACATTTGGACAAAGCATCCGTATTTAAGGGCACCTCCGCAACCTTGCAAAATGAGTTACTCAATTGTATGTTGCAAGTTTGCCGTGAGCAAATCGCAGAGGAAATAAAAAATGCCGAGTTTCTTGCGGTCCAAGCGGATGAAACAACAGATGTTTCGGCACACGCGCAGTTAGTTTTAGTTTACCGTTACGAAATTGATGGGGAGCCCGTAGAGAGATTTTGGGGTTTTATGAATTTGTCAGCGCAGGATGCAGAGACAATAAGTAATGAGTTGTTGTCGAAGCTTCGTGAACACTTACAGAATAATTCTAACAAACTAATTGCACAAAGTTACGACGGAGCATCAGTGATGAGCGGACGAATTAATGGTGTGCAAGCCATAATCCGACGTCAGTATCCCTACGCATATTTTCTGCACTGTTATGCACACCAACTAAATTTGGTCGTTGAGCGAGCTGCGTCCGAAAATTATGATGTCAGAGTATTTTTCGCGAATCTTTCAGGTATACCACATTTTTTCTCTCATTCAGCAAAAAGATCCCAGGTTCTAGATGCTGAAGTTCAGGCGCGACTACCACGCGGCGTACCATCAAGATGGAACTACAATAGCAGAACAGTAAATATCGTATTTGAGAAAAGGGAGGATTTGATTAACTGTATGAAATCTATTAAGCAATTAAAAAACATAGACAGCATAGCTCTTCGAGAAGCTGATGGTATTATTAGAACGTTAGAAGATCCCTCCTTCATGTATTGGTTGACAGTTTTTCATCAAATTATGCCACACGTTGAAATACTTTTTAAGCAGCTTCAGCGAGTGAACACAGATGCGATACAAGTAGACGGTCACTTGAAGCACTTTCGAGAACAAATTCAAAAAGTTCGAGACGAAGTAGATCAAGAGGACGTTGATGCAGGAGAATCTTCGTGCAAGAGACGAAGGGAAGAAAATAGAAATGCTGCTGCTAAGGAAGTGTGTGATACCATTTTAGTTCAAACAGTGGATCGCTTTCAGTTTTTGAATCACTTGGTAGCAGCTAAACTTTTAGATTGTGATATGTTTCCTTCGTACCAAAATACCTTCCCTGACATTATACTGAGAAAAGTTGTAGAGACATTTCCGATGATTGATGGAAAACGCCTTCGTACAGAACTTGAAGTGATATATAAGAGAGAAGAATTTCGAAATGCTAAGGGTGCGATTCCGATTTTGAAACTTTTTTTGAGAAATGATCTACAGGATACATTTCAAGAATCTACGAAACTCCTAAAAATCATGGTAACAATTCCGATGTCTACTTCAGAAGCAGAAAGATGTTTTTCAACATTAAAGCGTATTAAGACTTTTCTAAGAAATACGATGACACAAGATCGTCTCAGCGCCCTGGCGATGCTATCCATTGAAAAGCAGTTGGTAAGGAAAATGCAGGACTTCAACCAAAGAGTTATAGATAAGTTTGCTGCCCAGAAAAACAGAAGAATGGACTTCACATACAAATAAAGGTAAGAAGGATATATTTAATTTCTTATTATTAATAATAATATTTTGTGTATGTATTTACTGTGAAAGACAATTTTCATTTGTATACTTTCGTGGAAAACTGCTCTGAGATACATTCGTCGCTGCACTGTCGAGCTTTTGAACCAGCATACCTCAAAAAGCGAAATGATTCCTTACCAGTCCAACTACTTATTTTTGTGTGGAGTTCCTTTTCCATTTCTTGACTCAGTATATAGTGTAAATAAGTTCTATTTTCTATTTAGCACATTGAGAAATGGTTTCAAGCTATCGAACGATGTGTTTCTTGTTCTCGTATTTTCTTCGTTGCTCTTTGGAGCAGAGATTCTGCCAGGATTTTCAGTTTTGGGGGTTTTAAATAAAAATTGGGAGGGTGTAACTGGAGTTTTGCACGGTTTCTACTATTTTTTTACCGTAAAAATTCATACTTGGGATAAGCTCGATAATTTAGGGGGGTGACAGCCCCGTTAAGGGGGTCTGGCGGAATCACTGGTTGTGAACTACCACCTTTCAAGCCCACGAGACGCCACTGGTTTGAGTGTGGGACGATGGCAAATTCTGTGCTAGAAAATGAATACGAAGGCAGTGCAAAACCCTCTTTTCTTCCACGTTTGTTGCTCTTTGCCACGTGCCAAATAATGACATTGCCTTTCCAGATTCATACTTGATACAGTTCATGCATTTGGGATATTTATGACTCAATCTTTCTTTAAATTCAAATTTATATCTTTTCACATCAATATAAATCTTGTGCGAAATCAAATCTTTCTACTATTATACAATCATTCCCCACGGAAGGATATCATAAAATTCCGCGTTACGTTGGTCAAGATGGAATTGGTGCATGAATAAACTTAATTCGTGCTCGAAGCAGGAAATGAAATTAATCTGACCAGTTCATTCTTTACGATTGATTGATCTCTTGGTTGATAGTGGATGGAGACTTGCCTATGTAGAGACTTGTTTACTTCTTTAATTAAAAAAACAACAAACACTTATGCATTTCAGATGAATTCAGTTATTCCAATGACCTAATTATGTTAAAGAGGACAATTTTATGACGTATTGGAATTCGACCTTCTAGTTACATTTTATGTAATTTTAATAGTGTTTGCTACAGAAGATAGCCATGAAAAATTGGCGATTACGACAAATCGTAATAGTTTTGAAAAGGAAAGAAGACATAGCGTTAATTACAAATGGTATATTTTACAAAGGAAAGTCAACATGTAGGGAACTTCTACTTTACTTTCGTCTATGCAAGATGAATAAAGTGGTTTCAGAAATGTTTACACAGTAATTAAGTTCGAAAAAGAAACGATTTACAATGTTTCTACGTATCAGCTTTCCTTCTACAATGACGTCTCTGCTTGCCTTCCTTCCTAAGAAACTGCAAATCTTATAATCTCAATTGCTTTATTTTCCACGCTACGTCTCCCAAACGAAATGTTCAACAATTTAAAACTTCTATGATATATTTTAGTTAGGGTTTCTGCTCTCAAAATTGAACTACCAATTTGGGAACATCTTATGACAATAAATTCCATAAATTATGAGTGCTTGTTTGGAACTGCAGTCGCTCAGTGGTAGAGCGCTCACCTCCGGTCCACGAGGTTCCCGATTCGATCCCGGCTCGTGCTATGTGGACTTTGTGGTGAACGAAAACGATGTGCATGGGTTTTCTCAGGGTTCTCTCATTTCGTCCCACCTACTTCATTCCACCAATTCCGCCTTCATCATCCATTCGGTCTGATTCAAATTTGCCTAAAGGTCTTAAATAAAATTCAATTCAATGTGAGCTGCTTAATACATTGATATCAATAGTGGATACACAGCTTTGCATTTTCATCCCTCAGCACATACATATGTAAATTTTATATTTCCATTAAGAATAAATTAATTTTGAGCAATTTGCGAAAAAATTAAATAATTTGGTACAAATACATTTTGCTTAATAAAAAGTATAATATTTCTTTTGTAAACAAAAACAGGATTTTTTTTCTGTCTGTTCGTTTTCATATGTATTATAAAAATAAACGTATTTGTAATACAAATTGTAAAAGTATAATGTGAACAGGTTTCCTACGTTCTCTACTAACATTTCGCGTGTAATATGAAAATAACCAATCAAATAGGTTGTTAAAATTCTAGATCTATCACTTTGGTTTGGGTTTGCGTCATAAGAGCCTATTATCACATAAGGACTGAAAGGTGGCGGCCTGATGTTGGTACGTACGGATACAGAGTTTTCCATTCATTCTGACATCCTTGGATAAGTCAATGACGTCACGTTTGATGCAACTTATTCTTATATTAGTTCTATAGACGTTGGGGTTGGGGGGTTGAAAGTATCATATTTTGAGTTTTATAAAATATATGACTGTATTGATTGTAGATGTGGCTCGTGAGTTTTCTGTTATTACTAAGTTTTTATAAATATGAGTACACAGATTAAATTGTTTCCTCTTCGCTTTCTGTGGTGGTGTAGGCCTATATACAAATAAGGAAAGCAATATTAGACAGTGATTTTATTCTAAATTGGTTTGCAATCGTGCCGAAAAAATATCATAATATAAAATATGTATCTATAAAAAAAAAGTTAATAAATACATATTCGGCTATTTACATGGGATGAACCGATTATCAAATCACACCTTTCCTTTTTACTTCAGTCTGCAGACAACTTAGAAGCCAGAATAATTGCAGCTTCTTCATTCGAAGCAGGCGCTTGGCTCAAAGCTCTACCTTCGTCCCGTCTTGGCCTTCACCTAAGTAACGAATGTTTCCGAATAGCAGTTGGAATTCGCCTGGGCGTAGATATTTGTGAAAGTCACAAATGTCAGGCATGTAAAAGTGAAGTAAATAAAATAGAATTACATGGCTTTTCTTGTTCCAAAAGCGCAGGTAGACATCCTCGTCACTCGAATGTTAATGACATTTTAATGAGAGCACTAATCTCAGTTGACATTCCTGCAGTACGAGAACCTATTGGATGTAGCTGAACAGACGGTAAAAGACCAGACGTGATGACTCTGTTACCTTGGAAAAGAGGCAAACCGTTAATTTGGGACTTCACTTGCTCAGATACGTCCGCTCCTTCCAACCTACCTTTTTCCTCAATCCAGGTGGAAAACATCGCCAGTCGAAAAGAAACGAAAAAAAAGAAGAAAATACAGTAATCTTGCACAGAAGTACCATTTCGTAGTCATTGCTATCGAATCCAGTGGTTCATGGGGTAAAGAAGGCCTCAACTTCATAAAGGAAATAGGTAAACGTATCACACAATTATCTGGTGATGTTAGAGCAAGCACAAAGAGGTAATGTAGCCTCAATCCAGGAAGTCATACCCAAAGGCAAAGAATTAGATGATATTTTCCTACTGTAATTTTGATTTATTTGACGGAACGTCTGTCACTTTCCATAACTATAAGTAGGCGACTGTTAATATGAAGCCTACCATTGTAGCAGATGAAACGTTTCATGAAGGAGCTGGTCCATACATGGAGATGGAAGAGGCAGGAGGTTTTGATGGTCTGTTATTGGATTTGGCGGCAAACGAGAAAGCAGTTCATGCCAACTTTTTCAATGATTCCAAATGTATATTTAATGATGATGATCTGCACTGATTGTGATGGTGACCTTCCGAATTTGCTGAACTTAATTTCTATGATATAGTGGTCAAACATCTTAGACAATAGCGAAATTAATTTTGAAGTTTTTTTTTGTTAATAATCTTAGTTATTAAAGAGTTATTCGGCTTTTTAAATTATAAAACACTTAATTAAAAATGACGATTTTGACACCGTTCAATAACGAACATTTTCATTTTGTATTTTCAGGTAAGTGTTGACAACAATGATTTTTGCAATAGTGTAGATAGTTCCTATAAGTGGTAAGTATTGATCAATTTTCATTTTCTTTCATACACACAGAGAACAATTTTACCTATAAAATCTAGATTATAGTTTAGAAAGAAATTACTATTCAATAGAATATACAATGTAGAAACTAAACAACTGACATTTAGCTTTTGAGACTGGAAAGGCTGTTTTATCCACGTTAACAATCTTCAAAATGCGTATACTTGATCGAGTCTTTACTGTAGAACAATATGTAATGCCATCTTCAAATTAATATGTTAGTATATAAAATGTCATTTTGTCTGTTCTTACCGCTTTCTGTGCGTATGTTCTACCAATTTAGAAATGTTACATTACTTACACGAGAAATAAACAAAACAAACATATATGATTTAGAGGAAAAGCAAATTTATTTATTTTAAATGCTTGTTGGGGCATAATGTACAGACGGCTCACTCCAATACATAATTCCGAAAATGCTACGTTTTCGGCTCTGTAGAGAAACTGAGCTAAAATAAAAAAAAGCAAAATAAAAAAAACCAGAGAAAAAATCAATGGGACAAATAAAACAAGAGCAAAATATATTCCAATAATAGTTAAACCCAAAATAATACGTTACGAACAGCAATTGTGATTATATGTATGAATCTGTAAGACACACACATACTAATTATGAAATAGGGAAATAGTACCACCTTTTTTGCTCAAGTGCGTATCGAATTATAATAGTTATACTTTCAAGATTCACTGTATGATGATGATTAGTGTTATCCCCGGAGGAATTGTAAGATTTGAAGGTTCCTAAGCAAGGTAAATTAATGGTGGTTCACCAGTGACTTTCATCGATTGGAGATAACGTTATGAAGATGGGCTCTTGACCCTACTGAGAAATTGTGCTTCTAACCCCACCGGAAATCGATTTCGGCACCCCTTGAGTAAGAAGCGTAGTTATACTCATCCAACAGAAACAAGAATAATAATTATAAAAGAAAATGGTAAAAATTGAGAAAAACATTGGAAGTAAATGAAACACTCCTCAAACGATGTTTAGACCTTACCAGCAAGTTGGTTAACCGTAGAATCCACCAAGTCCTTGTCGAAATCCATATCCTGCAAGACCAAGTCTTCCAGTTCCATATCCAATGCTTCCAGCTCCATATCCTAGACCATAACCTAGTCCATATCCTAGTCCTCCATATCCTAGTCCTCCATATCCTAGTCCTCCATAGCCTAGTCCTCCATATCCTAGGCCTCCATATCCTAGGCCTCCATAACCTAGACCTCCAGACCCCAATCCATAGCCTAGACCTAGACCAATATTTCTCTTGTCTCTGGGAGCTTCTTCAGCCAAAGATACAACCACGAGGGTGAAAAGGGCGAGAAGAACCTGCAATGGAATATTAAGGTTATCAATTCCACATTATGTATACACAATATTAAAAATGTTTTTCAAATGTGTAAAGCCCAGTATCTATAGGACCGTTGTCAGTAAGTGGTACTACCTAGAGTACATCTGTCTCTCAACCTGCGACCTTTGGAGTGCTAGGACCTTTGTTTTTTCATATTGTACATAGATATTCTTGCTACCGACTTGGTCTGCAATTCCAATGGACTATTACTATCTGCAGATGATTGCAAAATATTCAGAGAAAGAATCCAACCTCATGACGTTAAATCGCTGCAAAGTGATATTGATAGCTTTAGTACATGGTATAATGACTGGTGCTTAAAAATTAACTCCCAGAAACGCAACACACTCACGATTTCTTAAAAGAGAACAGAAATGGTCTATAAACCATACACTCATTAAGATAGCTGAGAGTCAGAATGATCTTGGGGTTATCCTTGATAATAAGCTGATCTTCTCCGATTATATTACTTATCACAAAACAATCTATGCGTCTGTTGGGTCTTTTGTACCGGCTTAAGGCAGTACGTAACCTTTCCTCTCTTGTCATCTTAAACAAAGCACTCATTTCTCCCAAAGTAGAATATTGCTCCATGATCTGGTCGATAGCCAGTCCAACTCGATTCTCAAGATTGAACTCTGTACTTAACTTCTTCCTAGCTATTGTACACTACCGAATACCAACCACTCGCAAAATAAGTAAACATGATCTTTTAAATACCCTGCACCTTCACCCACCGGAAATCCGGAAAAAAGTTGCCGATCTCAAATTCTTGTATAAATTAGCCCATGTAAAATTCAGATCTGAATCTCTTTTGCCTGTACCCGGTTTTCGCATTCCTACCAGGCTTACTCGAAGCAATCACCTATATTTCGTAGGCCGATCCAGGCTTTCCATTATCTATAGCGCTCGCTCTTACATTGGTTGCCTAAACTCTACAATGATGTACCGATAAACATTGATTGATTTAGAATGGAAACTTTTTTTAATTCGGCAGTGAGACGCTTTGTATGTTTCCGCTAACTGGTATCTCAACTTTTTGTTGTTGTTTTTGTTGTTATTGGTTTCGTTAATATTAATTTCTTTTCTCCTCCAATTATTAAACAATCTAATGTAAGTGGATACCCAGCTGTATTTAGAATTTTGTTAAATATATAAATATAAACAGTATGCCTTGTAAATTATTGACTTAGGCTACTTGATACGGACAATTTCTCTAAACCAATTCAATATTCCAAAGATATTTTCTAGAACCACCAGAAATAATATTGATGTCATTCGTGATACAGCAATGTGCAGTACACTTTGGATGGATATATACTTGAGCCTGGATTAAAAGTTCACAAATTTGCATTTACTGTAGAACTTGGACAAGCTGTATAACGGATACGTATGCTTTGCATTACTGTTAGAAATAAGTTAATCAAACATTTGATGTACACTTCAAAAGCACTGTAGATCTTGAAAAGGATTGTAGGCGATATGTTACGGACTTAAAACATTAAGACGTATAAATTTTGTGAATCGTTTACTATGTCCACAATAAGTTATGCCAAACTTTTTATATATAAATAAATCTGTAATCGTGGATATCGCTAAAAAATCTGACTTTAGGATTTTAAAAAGGGATAATTCCGGTTGACATAAAGAATATTCAGTTCCACCATCCGATTTCCTTCCTTAAGAAGGCACTAAAACCACGTAGACCTAACCGGTATATCTAAGACCATATTGTTACAAAACAGATAGTCAGATATAGTCCTAATAGCCCAGAATATTCAATTTAGATCGTATTTGTGCGTATAACATAAAAAAAAAAGAATATCTCTCGCATATGCTTCTAAGAATATGATAAGAATATCCTATAGTTTAAACTTCCTGACTCTCTGAACAAATATTGGAAACTTCCGTCGAGATATACCAGTAATATACCAAAGAATGTGTGCTCTGTAAAAACTTTACAAACTTTGTTTTTGTGGCCCATTTTAGTAACTTTAAACTTCGGCTCGTCACGATGCCATAAGCTGTTAAGTTTTAAAATCCATAAACATTCATGCCCCAGCCATATGATGAACCCAGAACCTTGGAGGTCCTGGCCTGACGCCTCAGAACTCACGACCAGCACAGTTATGCAGATATTCATAGAATGCTACACTCATATACAGGGACGTACGCAGGGGGGCGGGTCCTGGGGGTCCGGACCCCCCACAAATTCAGATTCTTTTTGTGAAATTAGTATCATTTATGGCAGAATTATATGCACTTTACTTAAATTTCACACCCAGACAGTCCTCATACCCCCCCTCATAACCAACTTCTGGGTACGTGCCTGTATATATATATATATATATATATATAGATATGTTTATATATATGCGGGGAATAAAATAAGAATATCCAGATATATGTAAAAAATAATCCTATTAGGATATTCTTATTGTATTTCTAGAATATACCTGTGTTGTACGGGATAAAACAAAAACTAAACACTTCCTGAAGTAACTGCTATAAACAAATTGATTCTGTACAATTCAGTCGATGTTACATTTATGATTTTAACATGTTATTTAACTTAGTTAACTTAAATTTATGGAATAGAAATGCAGCTATGGCCTAAGCCAAATGTTTGTATAGCCGGCAGCAAGCCTGGAACCTGCGTGTCTCCGCAACGCCAATCTCAAATCCGCCACTATTACCGCTAGACCACTGCGACGATTGGGTTTGTAAAATATTAAAAATATCAATGAACGTACACAATAACACGACACCGAGAAACTGTGATAAAACCGTTAAAAGGGAACCATATCGCCATAAGTAGAAAATACAATTTTGGGACGTAACGTAAATTTGCAAAATCAATTTTACTTACCAAGACTTTCATATTGTTGATGCGTTTTATGTTATCAATGAACTGATATTTCTTGAAAATTCTCCACGGATTTATATAGATAGGTGTTCGTGACCATATGTAAGGAACAGGAAGTTATCCAGAAGATAGGATAATTATATGTACCTTTCCAGGGTATTTAGTATAAATATCCTAATCTTTCATTACATGCAAATATTTTGCATTTTTCCTGCTGCAGTATTACCGCTTACAATCTGTACTGGTTCGTGGCAAACATTGTAATTATAGTTACATGCGTTGCAAGTGGAACTAAATGTGATTTCTCTTTCTTTCCAGATTGTTTTATCTTGTATTTCGTTTTAAACTGTTGAGTGAATACTATTATCGACCGTATATATTTCAGAGTTTACAAGTTGTTTTACTTCCATGCGGAGTGGGTTGCGTAAATAGTAGCAGTTCTCACATTAATTGTTAATTATGAATTTCTTTGTTCATACGACCGTCCTTAAAAGTGAATAGAGATTTGTAATTTCGTTTAAGATCAAAGTTGAATTCCTCGTTACCAGTGAGCACAAGGGAATAAAATTAATAATAAACGTCGTTTGATACATAAATATGATGTATCCAGGTCTCTTGGTCCAGTAGTAATGGTCGCGGACTCCGTAATGGTACTGTGGAGAGTCGCGGGTTAATGTTTCTCTGCCAACCTGACTTACATTTTCCAAGGTTCTATCAACTTTTGCCTCCCATGCATGGTACATATCGGACCTGTGCGCCTGCGCGACACTCTAGCGAGTGATACGGCACACGAACTGCGTAAATAAACCCTCCAAACCGATGCTGTGAAATAGCTATAGTAGCTGCATGGCTAAGACGTCAGCTTATGGTGTAGCAGATCCGAGTTCGGAACTCGGTGGGGTAAAGTCGTTTTCTCTGTCAAAAAAACACTTTTTGTGCTCAAATCTATTATTAATATTCTTAGTAAAGCGTTAGGTTAGATTAGAAAGACAGGTTAGGTTCTTTTATTTCTACACAATGCAACATAGTTTTCTCTATTACTTCCCCGCTTCGCTGATAGATGACTCTGCAACGGGATTTAAATACTCCATGCTGTAGACGGGGATCCGCTACGTTTCGATGCCGCCATTTCGGCGCCGTCCACGTTTCGGCTCTACAGTTTCGGCGCCAGTTAAGTTCGACGCCAAGTGAGGAAAATGGAAATTATTAACCTACCTAACGAGGTTAAAAAAATTGAAAATGTTAGAAATTATTACTCTTTTATTTCTTACGTCTAACAAGGAGAGGAGAACAACCATGAGAGCTGGATTTAGATCAAATCTTGCGAAATAAGTATTTTGACATCACTGAGACCACAGATGATAGTCATTCGATTCGCTTTGCATTGTTGTGGACTTAAGGGCCCCGGTAATTGAATTTCCACACAAAATTGCTATATAGGGAATATTTCTGTGCGTCCTACGTTAACGCATTCACTTCACACATTATGCATTTAGCTTCTTTTGTATTGATTTTGGTTTCTGAGCTGAATATCTATAGTAAAAAATACTTGCTCAGTTTAGCGCCCCCTGAATCCTGCGCCCGGGGCATATGGCCCATCTGCTCCCCCTAGTTACGTCCCTGCTAAAGCTCAGCCTGTTTATGTTGTAAATGCATAAATAAATAAATCCATTTTCCGCTAGAAACAAACACTTCACAATTAAAATCATTGAAAAAAAAATATTAACTTTTTCAAGTGCTTACTAAAATATAAACGTCTCATTACATCTCTTCCATGAACACAACCCCTGGATCTGTTCTTCCTTATGGACGAAGGTTTTACATACTACTTTTAATACAGTAGTTTCCCCGGTATGATTCTTTGGTAAAGCTCTGGCGCCGAAAAAAATACAGCACCGAAACGGTGGCGCCGAACTGAACGGGTCCGGAAAAATTACAGCGACGTAATCAAGGAGGTGAAGTAAGTGATTTCAGCGAGGTTGTCAGGAAGGGTCAAATGATATAGACTGAGCCATAGACTTAGTGGACGCTGTGTGTGAGATGTAGTGTAGGTTGCGTCGTGCTGCATAATGTCTAGAAGAAGAGGATGGAATGTTTTGTTATATAACGTCTTTGTAATGTCTCTGGATGGTAATATGTCTTCGGCATGGTGTCCCGTTCACAAAGTTCGGCAGTGGGAATAGGAATTTTGATTCGATGCGCTATGCAAAATATGTTGTAGGATTTAGAGCTTGTTATAGAATTTTTAATGTACTGAGACCCAGGCAGCAAACTTGGTCTCTCAAGGCAGGGTCTTGTAGTTTCTCTGAAGACGTAATTTCTGAAATTTGCTGCTTACTGCTTAGTTTCAGATGTATCTTTGTTACTTGCTTGTGCTTGAGAATTGGTCTCAGTGAATGAGGTTCCAAGGTAATTTGTAACTGTTACAGTGTGCTGTATAGTGTAACCTGGATAGTTATGACGGTAAGGGAATAGTTAACACACTGATTGCATTTGACTACAGTGGTTCAGTTCCAGTCTGAAAGTGGTCGAGTTTGCTTTTCTTACTACCATTGGAATAATTGCCTTCACACACTTGTAAAATCCATAGTCTCCATTAATATGACTCCATATGCCATAGTCTCTATAGTCTCCTACCTTTACGAACTTACACGTTAGTATAAACTTATTATGTTTCCGTACGAAATTAACGAAAGAGAAAATACAACTAATTCATGAAAATATAAATGTAAGCTGATCATTTATTAGTTGCAAATCACTATAACAGCCGTCAATAATCTTCCGAGAATCACATTTTATCACACACGTATCTCAACGTCTGAATATTCATTCATTCATTCAATATTTCTTACCCACTCTTAGGTAACACTTACGGACATTATTGAACATTGTTTCTTGCTGAATACATCTTAATATTTCCATTAATACAAAGGCAAAACATATCATTCTTCAAGCTTCATCAGGCATTCCACCAGTATTTTAAGTTTTCGGGGGGTAAATTTTGAATTTTATTTATGGCCTTTAGGCATCTAAGACTCAGGCCGGGGTAGGGGAGGGGAAAGGATTCGGGAAGGTGTTGGCCAGGGCCTATGTTGAAGGTGCCATTCCGGCACTTGCCTGGTGTGACTGAGGAAAAACCCTGGGAAAATTTTATTGAGGATAGTCATCCGCTGGGATCGAACCCACTACCTCCCGAATACTACGCGAACGCCCTCCACTGAGGTATGGCGCCTCGGTGTTGGGAGTGGGCTGTAAATTCAAAATTGAGAGCGTGATAGTCGAGTTTTGCAAGGTTTCTATCGATTTTTGACCGAAACATTGTAAAATTGGGGCATTCTTCAGAAGCCACAGGTAAGGTGAGCTTCATGAAATAATTCAAAATTAACTCTGCCTTTATTTCCTTCCATTCGATTCTGTACGGGTTAGAAACAAATTCCTATTTACACACTGCTACTCAACCCTAAATGGTAATTACCGAGCCGACGTAGCTCAGTCGTAAAGCATTGGCATAGCATTCAGTAGGCCGTGGGTTTGATCCCAGCAACATACCATCCTGACTGAGGTTTCTCCAGGAGGTTTATTATCTTCGGGTCTCCCAGTCCTATTCGGAAATCTTCCACTGTAACCATTTTACCATGGTGAGTTTCTACAAGGAAATAATGAAAGAAGATCTTTACAGTTTAATATATAATTCAGAAACTTAATGTTTGTTTCCTATTTCTGTCATCATGGTCTTTTGTGTATTAGTCGATGTGGACATGATGAAGATTTTGTAAAGGGAAAGGAGTCTTATTTATTTATCTTTTCATATATTTCTCTTCGTCAATTAACGATATTTAAGAATATTACGTTAACAGTGTATTTTCCAGGAAAGAAAATCCATTCCTTCTTCCTTGCTTCACGACTAGAATATGTAAAGAATCATAAAATGATATAAAATCACGAACATCATAATCAGTTTTCAAAGGTAATTAATTTTACAAATTTCTTACCTGTTGTTGATTACAAGTGCGGAACATTTCCTGTTCATCAACAGTTCGTTGAGCTCGGATTGCTCAAGCATTTACTAAATAGCGCTTCTTTATCACTCCCCCAGTACGTGTGGAAAGAAACATACATGTAAACTGTGTAATCTGTTACGTCGAGAAATGGTATGGGTTTTCCTTGTTCTGTTATCACATCACTGAGAAATTGAGACACGTAACTCTTTAAACAACTTTTAAAATAGTAAGTACAGAATGTTTGTTCTAGAATTACTTTTGAAAGAATGTACCGATTTGGATAAAATTCCTTTTTCGACCTATAGAGTACGTTCCCGTGAAGGTCACTTCGTAGTATCTTAAAGATTTACGTAGCAAAAGGTAGACGTAAATAATAGCAGCGTTGCACACTTTAATAATATATACACCATGGTTTAACGAAAGAATCCTTTGTTGTTGTTGTTTTTTTCTTTTAAAGAAAATCAACTTCAAATAAAATTTAGTATAAATAAAACTACAGATTGTTGACAATCAAATATCTAGCAACACCAATAGAAAAGTAAAATATCCAGGTCAATCTCGGGACCTGTATATTTAACAGAAAAGGACTGACTACCTGTACAGTATTTTGAAGAAAGAAAATAAAAAACTAAATGAAAACCAAATTAAATTTTAATGTTTAACAACTAAATTTACTGTTTTAACATTCACTTTTAAAAGATTTTTAATGCTAATAAACAAGAAAAGCCAGAGAAAACGCCAAAACGTTTTTTTTTTAATGCTAACTAATGCATTGCCATCCAGCGGCCATGTTGTTGCAGATTTTGAGACGATTTCAACATCACGGAATGAGATCATGGAATGCAAGAACGAATTAAAAAAGAAAAATCTTATCCTGGACACTCGGTCTAAATATTAGGCAAATGAGACTGTAGAATAACTAATTTGTTCTAAAAAGATCTGAGTTAATATTGTGTCTATCTCTCACTAATTTATTGTTCACTTGAGTGGCCGATAGGGGTGCCACCTTTCGATGAATAAATTACGGGACAATCGGCAAAAAATACGGGATAATACAACAAATTACGGGACAAATATGAAATAACCTAAAATGAAAGTAACTAGTTAACCCCTGTACTGAGCTATATGACTACTCGCACAATTTAAAAACTTCCTCAAACTCCAAAAGCACTGTGGGACCTGGACCCGCGCCACTATATTGGGACCTGGAGTAAGGTGACCATATTCTTTCAGTTATTCAGCGGAGAATCGGAATAAATTCTAATAGTATTTGCATCAGCTTTTATTTGTTTCAGTGATTCCTGGGAGAATCGGAACACTTTCTAACATCATCTGCATCAGTTTACCTTTTTCCAAGTGATTCCGTGAAGAATCGGAATATCTTCTAACATTATTTGCATCTGTTTTCAAATAAATGTACTTGTACTGCTGTTGTAGTACAATAAATTAATTCAAGTTAAACATAACGTATATTTCATTTTTATAAATGTGTTAGATCAAAAGATAACTACTTCTACAATATCAAGAACTTAGCAGAAAAAGTAGTGAACACAAAATTAGGACTCCTGAAAAGGGTACATCTGGTAGCCCTAGACATAAGTCGTTTTATACGGGACAGGTGGCAACTCTAACTATATGACTATACGCACAATTTAAAACCTCCATAATAATTACACACATAAAACGTCTTACTTGCAAATGCTCGCATGCCAAAAGCACTGGCGGGCGGAAAATGGACATTTCAATTTTCTAAACACAGTTAACGTTAATATATATATGCACTTCAAAAAATGACTTTGTTAATTCAACACTTTTGTGTGTCCCTGTGCGGCCACTGTTTTGGTCTTCAATAAACACAACAAACGATGTTGATTTAACACAAAAAATGGGTTCACTCTGGGAAAAGTGGCTGAAAAGTACTGAATTGACACTCATTTTTTGCAGTATTTTATCAACTAGAGCGAACACAAGGCGTGAGTATTATATCCCCATCTCCAGGACTCATGTTGGGGTCTGAGGATGTGAACAGAATCTGCTCGCTAGTCTGCATAGTGAACAGCTGGAAAAGAGACCATCTCTATTTGTTAAAATTATCTATCTATATGTTGAAAATATGTCTTTGAATTTACTGCTGATAATACGGAACGCGTAAATTTTACCCAAAATACGGGACATCCCGTATTATATCGGACAGGTGGCAACCCTAGTGACGGATCCTCCTCAAGGGGAAATAATTTATTTTTTATGGCATTATTTTAACAATTTATCTCAGAAAAAGCTTTTTATTTCTTTGCGGACAAAATTAATTTACTTAGAAATATAAAATTTTGGAAAAATCGGTGTCACATATCATTAAAAAACTTAGCAATATGAGGGAAATATGATAAATTTATAGCTAAAAAATTCACTTAGTGGGAAAATATAGAAAATATTCCTTGCCTATTCCATCCGACCCCCCGAAAATCCTGGATCCGTCACTGTGTTTCACTTTTAGTGCATACTATTTTTCAAATGTTAATTTTATTTCTCAATTACATATGGGACAAAGAATACGTCGATTGGTAACAGTAAACGACTTGTTACAAAAACCTTGACATGGTTGAAATAGTTTTATTACGCGATTGTATTACTGTTCTTTTTTCTTAAAATGAACCTAAGACAGTTACCACTACACGGACTGGTTTTGAAAAGGATTTCATAGTTTCAACGTACAGAGTCAACCACGTCAGTTTTTTCAAAAGTCCAATATTAGGTCAAGATTGTTTGGACGCTTTGGACAATCTTCAGCAATTAACATCAGTAATTGATTTTTGTTGACATTTATCAAACTACTATGTGTATTTAGAGGTACATTGCGTAAGATTGTAGCGAATAAAGAGTGAGTAAAAACCATTAAATATTTTTAACGTTTATACTGGAAATGAAGACTGTGATACCATAAAATTTCCCGTAGAGTTGTGAGTGATAGTAACAAATTAACTTCAACAGTGAAAATGGAAGGTGATAATTTCTAAGTGTGCTAAGAAAGACTCATTAAGTCTTATCTAACGTATAGCGTTTGTATAAAATGAAAGGTAATAATGCCTATAGCTTCGCGATGATATACACCATAATCGGAATGTTCTTCCTACTGGTAGTTTTTCTACGGGTAAAATAAACGTTTAAACCAGAAGATGGATACAACTAGTTTCGGACACCTATGCATCTCAGCTGCTTTTTGTTGCACATAGTGATTTTCATTTTTACATTGTACTGTACTAAAACATACAGTTCAACTTCACGTCAGATACAGTAATTAGCACTGCAAATATCCATACGCAAATATGCAGTCAATTTGAACTATACTAATATTATTTTTCTCCTTTTGGTGCTGTGGTGCAGAGAGAACATCAGTGTGTTTTCAAATTTATAAGATTCTCAGTAGGGGAAGTCAGTTTAATACGAGCAATCCGAAAATATGAGTAGGACGAAGCTTATACCCCCCATATCTCCCACTTGCATTGCGCAAGAGCGAAACAACGAAGTTGGTAGCCTTGTTTGGAGTTTCTTGGTTGACGAGAGTGGGGCCCAAGCTAGTGTGCTGCTATTGTTGTGTAATAAAGAAGTTTAAAGGTTCGTACAATTAAACAATTTATATTTTGTGAGTTATAGTTAAATCAGGGTAATGGAAAATAAGCTACAACGAGGTATGCATTCGTTATGTAAAATATATCACTTAATTTATAGTCAGTTCCGTCTAGGAACACAAACCCAGTCGTTTGTTCACTTCTTTGTGATAAACATAGTTGCAAACTACAGTGCGTTAAAAAAAACTACTAGCAGTCAGTGAAATATGAGCTTTTAAATTTAGTTTAATGTGAGCATGTACAAATTTACTGAAAATAATGAGAGAAATGAACGTGAGGAGCTTTTGCAGGTATTAACTAGAGCAGACAATCTGTAATGACATAATAATTTGTGGGTGACATTTAGTACCTCCCCCAAATTAATCAAAGACTATTACTTTCTAAAGTAAACCAACATGCAGCAGATGTTACTAAGCAATATTCTTTACAGTATACGAATGTATAGGCCTATTTGACCATTTGTAAAGTAAACTAACCTAACGTTAGCTAACCTAAATGCAGTAACAGTTACAATATCACTATTCATAGGCCTAATAACTACCAAATTATTTGGGAGGGATATTAAGAAGCAACCTAATTAATTTGTAATGACATCGATGACAAAGTCTGTGCTCCACTAGTCAAGTTCATATCAGCCTAACCGATTATGTTTGGCCACATGTCGTCAATTTCCGGTTTAAATTCTATTGCTAGGCTCTTGACCATCCTACAATAATGGGTGTAACAGGGGGGGTCTGTGGGAGCCCCAATCCTGCCTAGTCAAAGCTGAACCTCCCTGAAACAAATCATAGGCCTAGTAGTTAATAATCTATTGTAAATGTTATATTACCTGAAGTTTTAACTCCAGGTAGAGCTAAAGATGTAGTGTTTCTGTTCTTTTCATAATTTTTTGTTTTACGTAATTCACATTTGAAGCTTTTTTTAAAGACTACGATGAAAAAAGTCTAAGACACAATTTCAGTGGACTATAGACCATGAAATTCTGATTACTAAACTTTCTTCTTTCTATAACTTCTCACCGTTAGCCCTATCATGGTTCAGATCCTATGTCTCAAATAGAAAGGAAAGGATTATCACCAGCAAAACACATTTAAACTGGCTACCTGTTTCATGTGGTGTCCCACAAGGCAGTATTTTAGAACCGCTTCTTTTCTCTCTGTATATAAACGACCTGCCTAAAAATATTCTAGCCAGCAAATATCACTTATATGCTGATGACGTTCAATGCTATATCTCGTTCGACCCATCGAGCATAGTTAGTTCACTCCAGTACTTAAAATCCAATATTAGAAACATCTGTTCATGGGCATGTGAAAATGGATTAGAAGTTAACCCACTAAAATCAAAATTTATTATAGTCAGATCACGCAAGATACTTTCCTCTTTTAACAACGCAGACATCACTGGCCTCGATGTAAATGGCGTTATAGTTCCTTCAAATGAAAGTGTAAATGACCTTGGGCTATGTATAAACAAACACTTAAACTGGACAGAACATGTGAACAACGTTTGCAGAAAAACGTATGGCGCATTACATTCTCTTCGCCGCTTAAAAAATTTCCTTCCCGAATCTATCAAAGCCACTTTAGTGCAATCCCTTGTAATATCACAAGTGGATTACTGTGATGCTACTTACACGGACCTTACTGAAGACCTAGCAAAACGCTAGCAGCGCATACAGAATGCCTGTGTCCGCTTCGTCTTTAACGCAAAGTACTTCGACCATTTATCGCAATATTATAACAAATTAGGCTGGTTGGATCTTCGGGCGAGACGCCGTCAACATGCTCTAAATTTACTTTATGCATTAGTCGCAACGAAAGAACCGTCGTACTTGTTATCCAGGTTCAAATTTCTCAGTGACGTTCTTTAAAGCCCCGCTCTAAAGAGGACATGGTACTCTCAGTGCAGAAAAATAAATCAGAGTACTACTCAATATCTTTCACTGTGTATACTACTAGAGCTTGGAACGAAATCCCTGCACACATCAGGGACTCAGGTTCTCTATTGACATTTAGATGAAAACTATTTTGTTTATCCCAGTCATAGTTTCCTCTGACTCACTAAACACACAGGTGTACAGATCAACACGTAACTATGTTATATAATATCATTATTATTGTTCTTATTTTCTCTCGAGTTAGTATAGGTAGTATTTTTCTTTCTTTAGTAATCGCTTTATGAATGTAATATCATTTATTTCTTCACTATTAATTGAAATTGATAATGTATGATTCTTAGTGTTCTTTTTTGTTTGTTTTGTAGTGTTATTATTCATCTTGTAGTATTAAATTTTTCATATCGTTTAAATTTAATGTAGATGGTTGTAATGAGTAAGTGGAAGAAGAAGTTTATGCCTTTACTCCGCCATATATATATATATATATATATATATATATATATATTCGGAATTCAACTTCCTCAAGTTGCTTATTTATGAGGTCATCTAAAAACACGAAATCAAAAGAGGTAAATAATTATTTTCTAATATTTTTACTTCACCAAATGTGGCGACGTACAGTCAATAACTTACTCAGTCGTATCCAACTCAATGGTTAAATTTCATTTTAAAAACTCACAAAAAATCTTACATTTTCAAGATTTTTGTTGTTACAGAAAAGATAATATGAAATCATACACAGGCACTAATACCTTTGTCTGGCATTAATAAATTTACTAACTAATCTTGGAATTCAGGATCTTGTAGGGCAAAATAATGTCCTTATAGAATAATAATGCCTACTCGATATTAGCTACTTATATTTTCCTATGTTGTAGGTATTTAATTCAGCAATTACGGATAAATAAAACACCATAGTTATAGAAATTAACTTGTTTAACAGAGTTGAATTTAAGGCTGTTGTAGTAAATATCACATGAAGTTAAACTTATTACATTTTTGCAGATTGTATATAGCTAACGACACACCGAGGGTTAACAATTAATACCTCGTATCTACAATTTCTGTCACCTAAAGTTGTTGTTGTCTAATTATTGAAGGAAAAATGACGGACTTTCTAGTTGAAACTTCATAACAAATAAACCAATAGGTAAATTGATCGTTTACTTGTTACGAAGTTTCAACTAGAAAGTCCACAATATTTTTTCCTTTCAATTATTATATAACAACAAATTCAGGTGACAAAAATTGTAGATACTAGTGAACTCTCGATACAAATAAGTTAATTTCACTTTTATTACAGGACATGTGTAGTTCAATTTATAATTCTATCCAACATTTAGAAACTATATAAGGAGAACACTACAATTTTTCACAAGTTCTTTGATATTACATTTACCTGCTCACTAAATACTTATCACTTTTAAGTACATTGATTACTGCGCTTTCAAAAATCTCTTTATGTGAAAAAAAGACAACTTTTCAAAAGAAGGAAAAAACATAATCAATCAATTTCAAGTTATGTACGCGCGTCGATACGTGCGGGAAAAGTATAGTTTTGTATGATGAAGAAAAATGGACTGAAATGGGTCATTGACCCAGCCTGACTTTGACGTAGGTAACCCGTAGAATCGATCTAAAACTTTACCCGAATGGCCAGTTCTTGACCCAAGTGAGCAGACTGACTCTGTGACCCGATAATCATATCTTGACCGATACTTTACTCGATTCGATCTGGTCTTCTTCAGGTTGCTTGGATCAATCAGAATGTTCCATTTGTGAGATTCCTTGGAAAGTGCTTAAATTACAGGTACTTGATGTCTAAGCATGATTTATCATGTATTATTGAGTCTCCTAGGTGGCCTAGTCGGTAGCACACTCGATTTCAGTTTCGGTGTTGGCCCAGCATCGTGAGGACAATTGGGAAGCTACTTAAATAAAAGAAGTAGCGGTCTGTGGTCAGGAAAGTAGAAACATACGGCTACGAAGAGGCGTTATGCTAACCACGTAACCCTCTCTACTTGATCGTAACACAGCCCTCAAAGGGCTGTTGCCTCACACAATTAAGTTTTAGTTTTAGTTTATCTAAATTATAAACAGAAATAGAAACACTGAAATCTTTATTATATATTTTGAAAACATAATTTTCCTAACAGGTGACATGCATTCATCACAACAACATGTTACCCTAACCTGAACAATTGTAAATATACTCAAGGAAAAAGGTAATAATTTGACAAAGAAATAGTAATTTTAGCGAGACTTCTTGGGGAGCTGAATTATTTGAATGCTTAAATCCTTAATTCAGAATAGCCTTTACTAGGGGAGGGGGAGGATTATTTGCTACTCACCTACGGGGATGGTTTTGTTCTTTCCGGTAATATGAAGCAATTTCTATATGTTATAACGTTATTAGAAATTTTTAGGCGTCGTATTTTTCATGCTCTATGGGGTAACACCACCGGTTCCTGTCACCCGTGAAGGAAACACTATTGAAAAACAACAGTGCACGGAAAGAATTAAAATATCTGCTTGGGTCACCGGGTCTAAATCGGGTCATCGGGGTGGGCTGGGTGCAAGCATAGACCAAAACTTTAACCGAATGACTCGGTTACTCCTTCCAGCTCTGGAAAGCACTATGCACTCCACACACCACATAGGTGTGATGTGACAATATTACTAAAAATATCGCTACGTGTCGGCTTTTTCATGTAACTGATTTGAATGATCATTTGGACGTTGTAAATATACAGTATGTGGGTTCTTATTCTTCTATAATTACATTAAAGTCACTAGATATTTACTTATCGTATTACAAAGCACGATTGGCGACACTTGTGTACTTCTTTTGCATATTTACCTCATTTTGTACTACAATGTTTCACAGCGCATTTCGGGGTCTCTAAGAACCTCATATGAATGAATTTTTAGATCAGTTTAATGATTTTGCACTAGCGCAATTCATTAGAAAAGATTTGGTCCCGACATGTTTACTACGTATCTACTCAACCATAAGCACACTGGTAAATTTAGCATGTCACATAAGATATGTAATACTAGACCGATCATTAAAAGTTCCCTGTTTTTTAACGTATTTAATGTAAGCGAAAGAGTTACGAAAGTATGGAACCATCTTTGGTGAAATTCTACATCCAATCTGCTTTTATCATATCAGCCCCTTTCTCTCCGATCATTATTGCTGGTGCATTTGTATGCCCACTAACCAGGTTGGGTATGACGGATGTATCAATTACTCGTAAACCTGTAATACCATGCACCTTGAGTTTATTATCAACCACGGCGGTTTCGTCAGTAGCTGGGCCCATTTTACAAGTTCCAGTATAATGATTGGTCGCAAAAGTATAATGTTGGATCACACACGTGAAATATTCGCGAGTTCCAAATTGATGACTTTTACAGTCGGGTAATGGTTCAGTGACTAATCTTGCGCCAATACTTTTGAGTGCTTTAGTTTCTGCGAGTTGGAGTGTTATTTTGACCCCCTCCAGCATGATATCCAAATCGTATGGATCATCAAAGTAATTACCAAAAATCACTGGATCATCCCACGGGTTTGAAGATTTCAGACGTATGTTACCTACACTTCGAAGATGCAGTGGAATCGGACCAACTCCAATTCTATTGTAATATGCTAATGGGATTGAACTTTCAGACTCTATGGAATTATTTCCATATTTATCAATGAGAGGGAATAACACTAATTCAATATCGGGATAATCGGGATCTAATGATTGTGGAGAATTCACGAATGCTATCACAGTTCCCTTATTAGTATTTGTCAACGGTCCGTTGCGATTCATTTTATAGTTATTTTTATCACATTCTCCCAGTTCTTGTGACACGGGATATGTTGCGGTGGAATCGAGAGCGAAGACAATACCGGTTGAACTTACATGATTACGTAAATTATCACCTACCCTGAGGTCATGGATCAAAGGTATTCTCAATTGATTCAAATGTTCTTTAGGGCCTATCCCAGAAAGCATAAGAATTTGAGGTGACTTGACTCCACCAGCAGACAATATAACCTCTTTCTTTGCCGATACTGTATACGACATTCCATTTTTCTGGAATCGTACACCGGTTGCTCGTTTACTTCTAGTAATAACGATTTTCTTGACGAATGAACCCGTTGAGATAACTAGGTTGCGCCTTTCTCTAACTGGCTGCAGAAAAGCCGTATTTGTACTGTAACGTTCACCGTTACGGGTGGTAAACTGTACATGCATAACGCCATGCTGAGTTGCTCCATTGACGTCCCTATATGGTACTCCTATTTCTTCGAAAGCGCGCACAAAAGCTGCGTTGTTACAATTGGTATATTCAAAATGTTGAATTGGAAGATATCCTCCTGTACCATGAAACGGGGAATCTGCATATTCTCTGTTGTCTTCAGATTTCTTGAAGTATGGTAACACGTCTTCATAGCTCCAACCTGGGTTTCCTGCAGCTGCCCACATGTCATAGTCTCTTCGATTTCCGCGTGTATATATCATGCCATTTATAGCACTACTTCCGCCTAAGGCTTTTCCACTAGGCCACGGACAAGTTTTGTTTGGTAGTGACAAGCACACATTGTCCTGAGGCACAGTTTTATATTTCCAATCAATTTCTGATCCTCGTAACGAATTTTGGTAAGCAGGAACATTAATTTTCTCTGGTGGTTCATCACCTGCCTCCAATAGCAACACTGTCCATTGAGTATTCTCTGTAAGTCTGTTGGCCACCACTGATCCTGCACTTCCTGCACCCACTATAATGAAGTCATAACTCTTTTCGAAGACCAGTGTGTTGCTCGGGAAAAGAGATTCTATAAATCCTTTGGAATTGTTTAAACAATTACTTGGTGCTGAGGACTGGCATCGTGCTTCACGATCACTTGAATCGCAATGCAGATATTCGCTTCGACGAGTCTTTTGCTTCCATGTAACAGAATCTCGCTTGTTGTATTCTGAAATGAAATAATTGGAAAACAGTTATTTCTCTTTACAAACTATTAACGTCAACACATAGTGGTAAATATATTTACACAAGAAAATGATTGTTGGTGTAGAGTGTATACCCGTTACGAACTGTTCGGGCGATGTTTCAGAATTATTTGTGCAATGTAAATATGGGTTTCACATTAATCTAGGTGAACCTGTAATACACTACTTCACGTATTCACAGAAACCTTTGTCCTTTTTTTTTCGGTATTATGGTGTACCGAAAAAGCAAGGGTGAATGTATATTTTTCTTTGTTTTTATACAACATAAATTGCACAAGGATGAGACTTAAAGATAGCACTATACAAAATGGTGAGGTCTTCCTTGAAATGGTCCACTAACCGATTATTACAAATATTTTATTTTCCCTAGGTAACAATGCTCAATATTACTTGGGCAATCCGGATTGTACTGTAGTTTTTAAAACACACGTGATATAATTCTTGTTTCTCAGCTTTCTCTTTCAATGTTTTAAAATACGTTTTGCAAATCAAATAAAAGCATAATACGCGTATCTCAGCTTTAGTGTTCTGTTGGAAGCGGCAGGTCCTTTGAGGGAAGGTAAGCCCTATCTATTTATCTCGATGTTTCGTCTTCCTGTTTGTTTCAGGATATCATCTATCATAAGACGAATTCAAGAATATTTTCGAGTTTCCGAATTATGAGCTTAATACCGCACTCAGCGCAGATTCTTCTAGAAATATCAAACAGAAGACTGTCGGATGAATGCAGAAATTGAAAAGGAACAATTTGGAATTTAAAAAGAGAGAAGAACAAGGGACTTAATTATTTTATTAACAGCAATAGCACAGAGAGATACATTCATTTCGACTTTATTTATGCCATTTAGGAATCTATGACTCTGGCTGGGGTTCGGTCGGAGAAACGATGCGGGAAGGAACTAAACAGGACCTTAATTAAAGATACCATAACAACATTTGTCTGCGAGAGACACATAGAGAAATGTAATGAACTTTATGTAGCATTTGTTGATTTGAAAAAGGGATTCGATCGAGTTAATATTGAAGAAGATATGTGTGGATGGAAAAATCGAAGACTTATTTAGAACTTTATTGAAATCAGAGAATAAGAGTACAAGCAGACGACAACTTATCAGAACAAGCAGCAGTAGGTGGAGGTATGAGGCAGGGACGTTGCCTCACAGCCACTTTATTTAGGGGCAGTTTTACAATCGACCGCTAAACTTCTAGTCAGCGCAAAGTTGGGAGTAAGTCTGATTTTGGCCAATGAGAATACGCAAAATTAGTGTCTTCCTCAACTTAGCGCTGATTAAATGAAAGAGATGGTAGTTGGAATACTCTAATGGTAAATATCATAATTGGAAGAAAGAAAGGTAAAACCGATATCCAACTTCAAGTATTTAAGGAATATTATAAGTGAGTATATGAAATAATTATGAAAAAGAGGTAAAGGCCAGAATAGCAAAAGAGAAAATGCATTTACTAAAAAGAATAATTTCTTCTGTGGATGGAGTATTGTTTCCAAAGTCCGCGACGTTACCCCTGGAAGGTTAGGTCGGGATGTTTCTGGTATTATATTGAGGCGTGAGTAATGGTTTCTTACCTTAGGAAGGTTTCCTGCTAATGGAAAGCTGGTGCAGAGAATGAAAATTATAAAATATTATTTATTAAAATAAATTGAAGTGCCCGGAATAGCGCCAGCCTAGAACCGTCTAGACAACGATCTCATAAAATAGAGACAATTAGGCTTTTTTGCTAATAGATGTTATAACCTCACGCTCAGCTCTTCTGGGATAACTCACCAAATGGCGGATCGTCTCGTGCTTCCCCAGTGCCGATCTGGATCCCAGGCAATAAATATAATGATAAATGGATGCAGGAAAACAATAGCTTTGACACCAAAAGTACACTAGTTTAGTTAGAGCAATCATTTTTATTCTTTGTATTTCAAGCTTTTCTCTAATTGTAGTTAAAGAAATAACTCTAAATTTATCTGGAGATCCTTTAGTCTTCCCCCCATCAGCTCTAAAGTTGGGGATAGTTCAAACGATAATTGAGACAGGCGATCAATGAATTACAGGGAAGACTCTAATACTTCGGTTTCTCTAAGGTATTGTAAATCACTGTAAGTGTTGTGTAATCACATTCATTCTTCTCTCTCACACATATTTATTATGACATTTGACTTATTTATAACCATAGACATAAGAAATTTATATTTTAAAGCCGTACAAACTAGCTACTCATTCGGGCCTAACTACTCCTTATCTAGGGTCGCCGCTTCATCGAGCAGGCTTAAATTTATGAAGGAGAAAAAGTGGAAATTTGTTTTGATAGACTTAATACTAGGCTTATTCGTCAACTATGCTAGAAAAAAAAATGAATTAAGTGCTAGAGAGGGCTTTAACTATTCATCCCTTAGATTAACCAGTGAATTCTATCTACCTTATATTTCTAAAAACATAGAAAATTGACACTCAAAACATATTTCTGGCTACTGTTATATTTATAGAAATTTGGAACTATAGTAACTGTTAGTGCCTTAGATAACTATGAAGGTTGTAGAAAGATAACAGATCTTTTTTTCTAAATGATTCTTTACTCTGATTTTTACTGAACTCACTCACACACTTGTTAATATTACAATTCTTACTCCACTCTCATCCCTTAGCCTAGGTTGTGTAAAAATTGGATTCTCTATCGACGAACTGGCTCTGTTTCTTTTTAATTATCCTTTCTCAACAAGCTCAGAAATGAATTACTATGCAAAATGGAATAGTTCTTTATTAGTGGGGAAATAACAAAATCTTCTGTCTATAATTTTAGATCATGCTCCCTGATGGACTGAAGTAAGACGGACACTTAAGTATAAAGAACAAAACTGCCTATTTGCTTAATCATCTAATTCTAGGAACTTTATAGAGAGTATGGGAGGACATTGACCATTTTACAAGGAAAAGAGCAAAAGAAAGTGAAGTTCTTAAAATCTGAAAGAGCCATATTACACTGTAATTGCAGAAAGTCCTTTAATTAAAAAAAATGTTCTTCCAGAAAATACTTTTACCCAGAGGAACCGCGGAATTTCAACTAACGAATTAGCACTGCTCCACCCCGAACAAATCGTAAATATACAAGTTCACACAATCAAAGAGGGTGTACGACGGATACTTGCCGGTCTCTCAGCTTTGTATTTATAGTTATTTTTCGAATTGCAGCCGGAACCGTAGGCAGATTTCGTTCCTGACTATTAAAATTAGTATGAAATGAAAAAGAGCGACGCAATGGGAATTATTCTTCCCCGCGAATTTTAATTCTGACTAAACGCTGAGTTCGCCATTTCGTTAAAGTGAAAATTAAGACTAAGTCCCGTTCTCTGGTAAGTAACTTGAAGTGAACGAATTAAAGTGTTTAACCGATCTGCCTTCTAGTCGTGCCCATATCGTACTGTCCACAAAACCGCGCGTTCTTTGCTTAAGATCACCATCTTCCCACCACAAGCATCCCTGACGCCTCTGAGGACTCGACACTGGAGCAGCCCCTGAAACCTAATTGGCTGGCTTCCACTGACCAAGATCTCCGGAGGAGGACAATGCAGATGCTCTATCGTTCATTTTCTGTCTAAAATAGTATGAAAAGCGATTATTCCAAATAAAATGTTTACAAAGAAAGTTACATCAATGACAACAGTATTACTATATCACACATAATAAAAGCTACAAAATGGTACCAAACATGACTACAATATCTTGCCTAATAACTAATTATCCAATTTTCATATACGTACAATATACAAATCCATAACCTGCTACCCATTACACAAAAACAGCAATCAATTACAAACAATTATATATATGTCCAATAAATATACTCCAACTGGCCATTGGATTTCTTACATTACTAATATGTGATACTTAATCAATTACCTTCAAATACAAAAATCAGATATCAATTCTTAATTTTCAGTTATAGTGCTTTTTTAAAAAAATCAGGATGTGGCTTCTATACCTCATATTCGGCCACAATATATATGTTTGAAAGACATGGTTGATACTTTTTGCTATAGTGTTTACATCCAGCGAAATACATCAATGTATGCAGCACTGTTACATAACAACAATACGAATACTCACAAGTGGAGATAGAAATGTACAACGAGAAGGTTCTCAAATCTTTCATTAAAGAATACACAGTCAGTCACAGAGTAGATATGAGTGTTACTTTAAAATATCAAGTAATAATTGAATCATATGACGCAGAATTATTTTTTTTTCCTGGTGGGGCATCTTTCTCGGAGATAACTGGTGCATCTCTCCCATTTTTCGTGGCCAAACTTCCCACCCCGGTACCTTTCCGCAACGAGCCAAACATGGACAAAAACAGGGTGACGACTGACAACGGATTTCCTGCTCGCCGTTCTTCACCACTACGATTACAAATTGAATTATATTTTTCTAATGATTCTGTATTCTTTAATATTAGATTATGATGCAAAAACGTGCCATACCTTCCTAAAACGACAACTTAACAACATCCAATCTTCACCACTCGTGCTGCTTACATAAATATCTCTCCCGGAATTACTCGACTAAAGATAACAATATTTGATATGGAATAAGTCTTATTTTATTGAAGGTGATTCAATAACATTTTTAAGGTTCCAATATTTTCAACTTCGATTTTCCACAAGTTGGAACTTCAGAGAAGTGCCTTCTTGCACCCGAGCCTTCATTTGAAAGTTTTAGAGACGAAAGAGCGTAGGACTTGCTGCAAGGACTTACTATCCCACGCAAATCTGGAGGAAGCCTTGTCGTCTACTCTTTTCCAATATATTCTGAAAATTATATGTTCGGTAGATGAGCCAAATAGCGCCAACTTAAAAGCATATCTGATGTAGCAAGTGAACCATGGTAGCTGGAACTCCAAAACAGCTTGTGTGAAAACGTGCTTAAGTGTCCTACACACCAGTAGTGTGATATAAAGGTTGATGTACGATGAGGGCGGGAAAAATACACAAAAATCGTTATATAGTGGCGTTATTAGGAACCTAGTTGAATGAAAACTAGTCCACATGCAATACAATAGAACCTATACAATAGGAAATGTTGCGCTTGTAAACTAAAGCGACGAAGACATGAACAATGCTCAGACACTTTGTTGACTACAAATAGGCCTATACTGTATAAACCACACATTCAGTGTAAAATTCATGCAGTTAGTGGGGCAAAATACAAAATAATAACTCTCGCTATGAGAGAAATTCATAAACGCTTTCTTACTTAATCTAGAAAACACAAAAAATGGATATAAATGCTTAAATTACAAAAGGTATACATTGAGCTCAGTTGTTAAAATATTCGCTGTGGTGCTATTGGGGTACACGCAGATCATCACGTCACGTTTCTTAAATACTACAAAACTTTCGGTAGTTTCTTGTGCTTGCGGAACAACAAGACATTTTATTCTTTTGATATAGGTATGACTTTCAGTGATTATGACTCACAGTCGATGTGAAATTAAGGAAAATGTACCCACCAGAATTAACAACGACCTTCTTTGCCGAGACCACAGCTCCAAGTGTGCGTCATTGCAGCTCTCCAATGATCACTAGCACAGTTAGTTTCTGGCAGTCCTTCTAGAGGACATCTGCCTACATATTCGTACTTCTTAATTCCTGCCACCTGTTCTCGTTTCGAACACATTGAGAGTTGCATAAAGGTTTACGTGTTGTTATTTGGCTAACCACCTTATATCAAGAACGGTATAATAGAGGATTTGCTTATCTCTTGCCCAGCAAAACAGTGAAACAAAAAAATCTCAGCATCAACCAAGGCGACACACCTGATTGGTTAGCAACATCTACAGAGCTTTCGCCAATCTTTGTTAGCCGAAAACAATGTTTTTGATTGCAGTGAGTTAACTAGGCGGGAATAAGTAGTATCGTCTTGGCAAAATCGCATATCCTCTACAGTCTACATGGACATGCTCTGCGTGTTCCTACGTACATATACCTTAACCACTGAAAAGTGTCTTTCCAGTTACACTTTGCTGATTAAAGTTTCGGAGATACACGCGTTGAAGTTACTTATTTATAGGCTGAACATGTAGAAACAATGTACGTAGGAACATGCTGGAAAACTTATTGTCAGAAATTTGGAACCTCTTCACAACACTGACAATTTACATCTATCAGCAAACACTCATAAAGAAAATTAAAGAAAAAGAACATCTTTCGAAATATTCCTAGCATTACAAAACTATGGGACTAACATAGCAGCTTACTTTTGGGTATGTTAGAACTTCAAAAAGAATCATGACAACAACAGTTAGATACAGATTTTGCTGTGAAGAGTAACTTCTAGATCTCTTGCTGTCTGAGTGAAGAATAGAAGTTTCGTTTTAGAACTTTCATCTTACTGCCATTTGGAATATGGAACAATTTGAAATTTTAAGGTTTTCCCAAATTATTTCTTGTATCAAACCCGTTGACACTAGGTATCACTCGACCACTTTTGTCATTTGACAATTTTACGAAAACCCTGTCCTCCGTTTTTCCCCCTAGAGGACACGAAGTGGACCTTCATAGCTAAAAATGTTAGCCCCTTAAAATAATGAAGGACGTGCTTTTGCGTTTTCTTATATTCCCAGTCGTCTTGAAGATACACGGGCTGGTAACGGACTTTATGGACATGAAATGTGACCGCCGCCATTTTGGATGGGGTCAACATAGCGATTTGAAACTTTCGGCAAAATATTTCTTTTGTCGAGACCTTTCAAACGATATATTACTCAACCCCCTTTGCTATTTGAACTTTTCAAGTTGACCCCGTACCCCAATTTGGGGGGATATGGGATGGAACTTTTATAGCTCAAAATTCAAGCCCCTCAAAATAACCAAGGACGTGTTTTTGCGTTTGCTCATATTCGCAGTCGGTTTGAAGATACACGGGGTGGAAACGGACTTTATGGACACGAAATTTGACCGCCGTCATTTTGGATGGGGTCAACATAGCGACTTGAAACTTTCGGCAAAATATTTCTTTTGTCGAGACCTTTCAAACGATATATTACTCGACCTCCTTTGTCACTTGAAATTTTCAAGTCGACCCTCCGTACCCCAATTTGGAGGGGTCTGGGGTGGAACTTTCATAGTTCAAAATTCAAGCCCCTTAAAATAATGAAGGACATGATTTTGCGTTTTCTTATATTCCCAGTCGTCTTGAAGATACACGGGGTGGCAACGGACTTTATGGACATTCTGTATAGATCATATATACCTGCTGGATGAGTCCGGTTCTCGAAAATTACACAACTATATTTGGAAAAATAGTGGCTTGAATTTAATTTATGGCCATATGTGGCTGACAGAAAATCGTGTGGTGAATTTTCCTTCGTTGGTAACACAGCTTAATTCTAAATAATTTTATTTAAAAAAAGAACATACCCACCTTGATTTGGTAAATGGTTAGAGAAAAATATTGTTCATCCTTGCTACCAGATCGAATATGTTTAATCGAATGTTGCAAGACGGACGCTGTTCTGGACTAGTGTGTATTACATAATTTTTTTACGTGAAGGCAGAAGAATTTGAAGAACGTGCTTATGAGGAAACAGAGACCCAGAGAGCACGTAATAATAATAATAATTTATTTTCATCTCCATTCCAATAAAAAATTGATTTTTTGCTTTGAAATATCGGTAGCAATTACCGAGCGACTGTAGTTCAGTTTGTAGAATGTTGACTTGGCAACGGAAAGTTTCTGGGAACGATTCCGGCGTCCGCCTATTCTAACTGAAGGATTTCCAGTAATTTTCCTCGATTACCCCAGGTCAAAATCGTGATGGCACGTTCAAACTAGGCCATGGGAGACTTCTCTCAGATACCTCTACCCTATTCCAACTTGAGCGAAAGTTATTTAAATATAAAAAATAAATTAAGTTTAATGCAAAGAAGCAATTGGCTGCATTTGTTGCTTTATCTTTTAGATTTACTTATAATCTTTTCAACAAGACTAAATTATATTACACGACTAAATGCAATGTTTGTAAAATAAGTTTACCATTCGTCCCCGATTTTCGGGGGCATTCCTCGAAATAACACTTCTGTTCCCGATTTGCAAAAATGTATATAAATACCTCAACCCTCAGGATATATTTGCCAGCAAAACCCAGTCCTTGAAGAAGAATACGCATATTATGATAATATGGCCTTGTATTCATCTTGAATAAAGAAAAACACAGATTTCTGACAAGGCTGAATTCTTTAATAACAAAAATAACTTGCTATTAAAGAATTCAGCCTTGTCAGAAAGCTGTGTTTTTCTTTAAGAACACGCACTTGATAACTACCGGCAGCCAAATCTCAAGGATAATAACATTACCTAAATTGGTTTTGAACTATTGTTGTTCTATGAAAGCAACGTCTCTATGGAAAGATTATTTGCTCTCATAAACTACATAAGAAGGAAGAAAATATCGCAAATGAAAATTAAGTCCATTCATGCAATGTTAGTTATAAAAAAGATGCTTTAATCTGTCCTGTGTAACTTCAAGTGAACAACTTAAAGAGAACTCTGAGTTAGTAAAGAAAATCCATTGCGGAGAGAAATATTGTCAGAAAAGCGTCTCGGTCGTTTCTGTGTGTGTGTGTTGATAACATGGCAATATGGTGACTCCCGAATACTAGTCCTCTCTGTTCATCTCCTCTCCTGTTATTTGAACACGGTTTTTCGATACTTTGATACTACCGATACTTTCAAAGTATAGGTATCGATCAATAGTTCAACTAATGGAGTCCATGCTTTTTTGGTACTTCAATATTGTTTGAGACTAATATATTTCTCTGAAAATAATTCCATGGTAGAACGTTAGGTCTATAACTTATATCTTAAAGCATCTTGATTTTGAATATTATTTATGGCCTTCAGTCCTCCACCCTATCCTATATCAGATATTTTTTCGCACCAACTTTGAGTTATGTTGAAGAAAAATATAAGCAGTGTAAGCAAAATCCAACCTAATTTTCTTTCTCTGAATATAAAATACTGCGACATTAGGTTCTTGACTACTAAAAAATATACTTTGAAGGATGTTTCCTGCTTTCATATGTTCTGAAGAAGCCTACTGAAAGTAAAACATCAGTTGGTGAGAAATTTTATTGTCCTTTACTTCTCCGACGACTGGCATTGTCTCTGCTGCAAGCTTCTCGTCTCAAGTTTCAGGGACAGTTTCCCTTCCCCTTGGCTTACTATCCAGCCACATACACACATACAGATACCCACATACCGTCATAAAATAAGCAGATGCACAATTTGTATTATTGGTCAAATATGCGTGAAGAAAGACAAGAAAGAACGGACCCATGGCGGATTCAATGCTGATTTTATGAGGTTTGAAACTACAAAACAACCGCTAACCCATCCTTTAAAAACACCATATAATAATATTTGGTTTCCTAATATTTTCGGTGTGTGTGTCAGTGACACCTCACCCCCCCACCCACCCCATACACAGAGAGAGCAATAGAGCAAAAGAAAAGCAGTCAGAAGTGACAGAAAATTCATGACACATGTAAACTTGATTCCAATGGAGCGGGAATGCTTGTTTTCCTTAACAAAAATCTATAACACTCAGTTACTGAAAAGTATTTTTAGATGTTATTGTTGGTTTTCTTATATTTTGATATACCCTACAAAGTGAAAAAAGCATTAACTTTTAACAGTTTTAAATTTTGAAAAGACGACTTCCGCTCTTGTGTACAAGAAAGTTGTACAGAACTGCATATTTAAGCTCAAATTATACAATTTATTGTTAGTATTTAAGATAGAAGAAGATAATGCAGTAGAACAGTTAAACAATACAAAACATTATATATTACTTTTGGTTTCATATGTATCATTTGCATTATCCCAAATAGCACCGAATATCCCAGGGATATCGAATTTAGATCCACAATATGCGTACAATGTCTCAGAATGTTTGGGATCAAATAAGGATATTCTTTTTAGAATATTAAAAAGATATTCTGGGATAGAGTTTCAGGAATATTCTGAGAATATCTCCAAAGGATAATTATTCTCACATATTTGTAGAATATACTTGAAATATCCCCAGGAATATCCTTAGGATATGTGCGTATTCCGGACATTCAGATATTCGTAGAATATTTTACACATATACCAAGAATATCGTAGCATATTCCTAGAATTTACCCGCACGGCGTGGGGTATCACAACGTTGAAGAAAGTACCGAAGGTCAAAAATAAATCTCGGTATCGAGAAATTCTGGTATCGACTTATCTCTGATTTAGATATTTTATTACCTTTAGTTAAATATGTGCTATTTGCATTTTAGAACAATCTTGAAGAAAATATCGAATATCGAAGATCAGAAATAAGTATTGGTATCGAGTATCGAGAAATTCTGGTATCGACCCATCTCTAATATATAATTCACAGCTATATTCAATCCACTAGTGGATGAGGCCTCTACCGGAGGGAGGAGTTGATCTACTGCTCCCAAACTGACCAGACGTGTTGGGAGAGGAGAGCCGAAGCTCACAACTGTGATCGCCAATGTATTTTATTCAGATCAGCTCCCCAATTGCATCACGATGATGGGTGGGCACCATTCTAGTCCATCTCGCTTGGGAAAAATTCCTTGGGAAATGCGGGACTCGAGAATCAGCAGTCAGCGACGATAACCACTAAACCAGCAGGGTGGTCATATATATATAAATTATGTAGAAACTAAGTAATTATCTAACTTAGGACCGCCAGATGTACGAGATTGTCCCTTTTCCCCACACATATCCCGGTGTCCCTAGAAAATTTGTTGGGACGACAGTTAGTTTCGTTTATCAATTATTTACTAATTGTTATTTTGAATTTTTTAAAAAAATATATTTTCTGTAAGGAACTAAATGAGCGAAGTTACCATATTGAAAACAATACTGATAAAATTAGTGAAGGAAAAATTCCTACAATTAGAATTTTAGATTCAGTTGTAACATTACATTTCCGACCCTTTATCTTTTTGGTCAAGAAGTCTAAATTTTCTGAAGTTAGATTATCAACTAAATTAGTAAACAACTTAGAACTCTGTACTTAGGGGCCCTTTTAGCAATTAATTACTTCGGCCTATTTCGATTGTCTTAGCTGTTATGTTTCTAAAATCCAAAATCATCTATGTCCCAGTCGGGATTCGAATCCGGAACCTTGGAAACGCTGGTCTGACGCCTCAGACCACACGACTACGTAGTCTCCAGGCAAATTAGTAGAAGCCTTTCCAGCAGATAATCTAGGTACTGAAAAAGCAATGCTACGTACATTTGAACCATGTATACACAATATGGCACTTAATAACATATTAACTAAATAGTGTCGCGTACTTCATTATTGAAACTACTCTGGCAACCCTAATGTAAGTAATTATATTGCCTTTGTAAAATGCTCTTGTGTATATTTTGATTATTTTTATACGAGCTTTGATGATGCCAATACTTGCAAATTTGTACTTACTGTTATATGATGTGGCATAATGAGTCACAATTAACATAAGAAGAATTTTGTATAACTGCATATTGATGCCGGTATTCATTTCCAGTGCATTACCAAAGCTGACAACAGCATATAAAATTAAACTTTGTATATATTGTGTGCGTTTCACAACTATTTGTTCTTGTACATGTTGATCAGTATACGCGGAAGGTGTGTGTATTTTAGAATGTTTATTAGACAGTAAAAAGTTTCGAAATTTGTAGATAAAGAAGACGATAGCTGCTTATCTGTTTTTCTTACGAAAGTTTAACACATTTAAGTGGAATGTATCTAATACAATGGGAGGTGTTAAAGTACAAACCGCATGCTTTAACCAAATATTTTTAAAATCTCAGTAATCTTGTATTGTAAAAAGCATTCAGAAATTTTAGCATTTTTCATTATTGTTTAGGAAAATATGAGATTACTTACCAAGCATTTTAAATAATAATAATAAATTATGTTATCCGGCAATTACCATGCCGTGTTTGAAACTCATGTGTAACCCTCTCTCCAGAGTTGTATTTTCTGTCTGTTTGCCCAGGGATTCTGAAATCTCATGACGTCAAATAACCGAACGGCTGTAGCTCAGGTGATAGAGCGTTGGCTTAGCAATCGGAGGATCCTGGGAAAGATTCCCGCGGCCATCCATCTTGAGTAAGTGTTTTCAAGTGTTTTTTTTACTTAGTCACACCAAACAAATATCGGGATCTTGTTACTAGGCCCAGACTGATTTCGTTGCAACAGTCCTGACCTGAGAAAAAGTTGTCTGAAGGTCATAATTAAATTCAGTGAGATGTAAAGAAGCAATTGACTGCGTTTACTGTTTCATTTTTAAGGTTTCTTCATCATACTTACTTTAAGACTGAATAATTATACTGCACCATTCAAATCTAACTTTTGTAAGACAAATTAGAAAACATAAATAAGTCCCCATAATACACATTTCTATCCTAAATTCGTTTATGATTTCCTTAAGTTGGAAAAAGTTCTGTGATGTCTTACCCTCAAAGCACAAAAAAATACACATGAATTATCTAGTTATGATGTAAGTAATACTTGTATATCGTCTTCGCACAGATATTTATATCTTTGATTATATTTTCATACAAAGTTTTATGATGTTATCACTTCCAGATTTGTACTTACTGTTGTATGAAGTGACACTACGCGCCATAATCAACATTATAAGCATTTTGCATAACTGCATCGTTGGTGCAAGCATTCACTTCCGTTGCATTACGTACCAGTACTGACTACCAATCACATGTGCAGCCAAGTTTTAAATTTGTTAGGTGTTTACAACTTATTGGCTTACGTGTTGGTCTGGATACATAAAGGATATGAATATTTGTACACGTTTATGATAGTGTATAAGGTTGCGAGCTTTAGAGGCAAATGGAACACAATTATTTTTATCTGCTTTCCTTTTAAAAGTGGAACATGTAAGTGGAAAATAATTAATACGTTCACATGTATTCAGCATTATCAGCGACCTATACTGTAATAGTGTAGTGACTTAGCGAAAAAATCGTGACAGACTGGATTAAAGCGACATATTTTGCATACTTCTTCTTTACCCTCACTACAATCAATTTGGAGGGAGGTGCCCGATTTTCGGGTCAGATCTTGAAATACGACGCCATCTTTGTTTTATTAAAGGGTTTTCGACTTTTCTTCAAAAATCGCTGATTATCTCCCCCAATGGTTGCCGTTACAGCAAAAAAAGTGTTCAAATATCTTATTTACCATTAAATTTCCTACAATTTGAGCCCAATACCGCTTCTGTGGCTTTTATAGGTTTTGAGAAACAAACTTTCAAAGTTTTTATTTTTTTGGTAAATTTTCAACATTTCTTCAAAAATGGCTAATTATTATATTAGTGCCTACCAAGGAACTCGTTTACCTAGGAGTTAAAGTGTCAATAATAACTATGTCAGTCTATTTTACCTAAGTATCTTCATATTTTGCGATTTGCCCAACGCTATTTTCTGTAGCCTCTTCCCGTCTTCGAACAGTCATCGCTGGCTATATCAGTTGGGCCGATCCGCTTACATCGTTGAGCTTTCCGCTAGTGTCTGCTCTCACTCAAAATATCTTTCCTCAGTGGACAATGCTTCAACTTAAGAAAACTTTATCAGTGCCTTGTGATTTGTTTCAACCCGGCTTTGTCCAATGAGGAAAACTACTGTGTTTGTGGATGGCACCACTAAGTCCGTCACAGTGGTGTTGGAAGATGGTACCGAACTTTTTATGGCTCGCTTCTCTCCAGCATATCCTGTCTTTGTCACCCAGTTTCTTGCCGCAACTGTGGCGGCCCTTTTCAAGTATCCTAAACAAGTGCTTATTATGTCCAACAATATTGCTGTAGTGTATTCATTACCTGATATCTTTTGCTCACTATTCGTATACCCGTGTCAACCCACAGGCACATCCACGTTCGGACAAAAACTGCACTGGGTATATTCAACAAAACCAGGGGTGGAATGACAAATTTTATCTCGGGTACACTCTGTTTTATAAATTTTCGGCCACACTGGTCTTGCCATGCTTACACACGATAACCAAAACTTAAATTTTCCTAGAATAAAAGATAAATTCTTAACTAAAGGTGAGTGGTTGCATAACAAACAGCAGTAAGAATTACATTAAAAAAAGTTTGTTTCGTTTGTTATCAGTGAGAGAGAGAATGTCATTGCCCGGTTAAATAGCAATGGTTGCGTATGTTGTCTCTACTCGCACGGAAAGTCTTTTTAGAAGGGAACTACGTCAGCTGTTCAGCCGATATTTACATAAAATATTTTTTCTCCACTAGGTTCTCACCTGTAATGCACGAAAATGACATCTTTAGACCCAACCTTTTAAAAATGTTTGAATATAAATTTTTAGAAATATCGATTTGTGCCTATTTCTGCATGGTAAAGCATAATTTTGAACACATTTGTCGTGTTGAAACTGCTGCGGGAATCTGTCCCAACCTTTGGGTAATGACGATAGGTTAGGTGAAGGGCTTCATCCGACGGTGCCATGATCATCATGGTCGTCAACTTGAAAGCCACCATCTTGGATTCAGTTCGAGAATTTCACATATGAAGGGAGTCATGTGACATCGTTTTAGGCTAGTTTGTTCCCAGAAATTCAAATGACATTTGTCACCTACGTTTATTGTTTAGGAGAGAGGAATTTTAAAATTTGAGATTTAGCGTCCTACAACATGTGCTAAATTTAGTGGCAATTTTGGTGGGCACACAAAACCAGTCTTTTTTTATTCTCAAGAGCCCTGCGTAACATCGGGTTCAACGGCGGCGCAGGCATGCTGATGGAGATGGTGTAGGTCGTCGATTGTGTACACCATGTGTTTTAGATAACTCAACAGATACAAAGCGAGGTGTGTGAGAGCAGGTAAACAAGGAGGTCATGCGATGGGCTATCGTCGTGCGAGTCAACATCAGAAAATTTAAGGCACAGTTAGATGCGGACCACTGTGTGTCGGATTGCAAATAGCTGAGTACACGGCGTGTACCCAGCGTTGTTCTAATATTCAGGTAGGTACACTCTCCCTTCTAGAATTTCAATGTGGGTACACGCCGTGTACCCGCGTGTACCCTTCATTCCAGCCCTGAACAAAGCCCAACAAAATACCTGTATTAGAGGGTCATATAGCAATCTATAAAATGTCAGAATTTTGAAAGCTGGTATCTCGAAAACAATTAAAACTACAAAAGCGGTTAAGTTCAAGGTAATTTGATTTAAAAAAAAACGTATTCGATAACTTTTTGCTGTAAACTCTAGCACTGGGGTGAAAATCTTTCGAAAATTTACCAAAAGTTAAAATTTTGACAGCTTCTATCTCAACAACTATAAAAGCTACAAAAGTGGTATTGGGCTCAGATTGTAGGGAATTTGATTTGAAATAAAACTTAATCGAACACTTTTTGTGTAAACTCTACTATGTATTAGAGTTTACTATTTAAATAATTACTATGTATTAGAGATTAATCGATACCAGAATTTCTCGATACTAGATGCCGATACTTATTTCTTACCTTCGATATTGTAAGATTGAAAAAATGATAGAACTATTCTTAATATTTTAATATCTATGGCGAGTGACGTCATACTCGTAAGCTTTTGCAAAAATTATAGAACTACCCTTAATATTTTAATATCTATGGTGAGTGACGTCATACTCGTAAGCTTTAAGTCTATCTTCAACTAGCCTATATAAATCTTGGCTTTTAAGTTTCGTTTTCGAGGAGCTGTTTTGTTTTAAGAAACTATAGTCCTCGTGCCAGATGCCAAAAAAAACGATGATTTGGTATAAAATGGTGGGAGCAGATGAAACTTTCAGCACTTCTACACTGGCATGTATGGAGCACGAAAATACGTAATAGACATTCCAAAAGAGTAGCTATCCAAGGTGGCGGCCATTCAAAGTGGCGGCCGACGCTATTTATTAAAATCAACGTATCTCGGCTCTGAGTTATACGATGTCGATCATTCTTTTTTAAATGAAAGATATTTACATTAGCTACATTTTTGTTTATTAGCAATATTTACATAAATCTAATAGTTTTTCAGTTAAATGTAAATAAGTTTTATTTTAGCTTAAAATATTTTCTTATTTAATATTTTACTTTGAAACGACTGGTTTTAGATAAACTTATGTTCTTACACAAAATATAGCGTCTAACGCAGGCTTTAATCTAAAAAAGATCAATTAAATCCGACAAGTATAACCAGAGATATGGACAATTGCTTGAAAATTTCTGTAATGCGAGGTAACATTAGGGAGGCACTAATGCGTGTAGAAGCTACATGAATATTTGATATAAATGCAGGGAACAAATGAAACTTTCAGCTCTTGAACACTTGTCTATGAAGAGCACGAATATGGGTGATAGACATCACAAAATGGTAGTTATTCAAAATGGCGGCCATTCAAAATGGTTGCTATCGCCAATTTTCAATGTTACGAGATTTCGATGGTTCCTTTTCTTAAATAAAAGATCATTTCTTTGCCTTCAGTTTTTATTTAGAGCAATATTTTCATAAATATAATAGAGATTTTTTGTTACATTTAATAATGTGCATTAAATATTTACTTAAGTATATTTAATTTTAGTTTTTTAAGTGAAATAAAAAAATAAAAAAAATGTTTATTATTTTCTTATTTAAGGTCTTATTAGGAAACGATATTTTTTAGATAAATATTTGCTTTAAAAATGCTGCTGGTCCGCGGTGGATCAATGGTTTGGCACTCATCTCTGATGCTAGGGGTTGTCGGTTGGACACCTGCTCCTGCTATATGGACTTTATGGTGGACTAACACCGCATGCGTGGCTTTTCTCGGGGTTCTTCCGTTTCCTCCCAGTTTCTTTATTCCACCAATTCATCTCATCATCCATCCTGTCTCACCCAAAGTTGCCTAAAGGTCTTAAAATTAAATTCAAAAGATGCTTCTTTTAATATATACTTTTATTTGAGGAAAAGAGCAATAATAGCCGATAATCTGGACTTAAGGAATCACTACTAATAAAATGTTTGGTTTTCTGTTGTACTGTACAAACAGGTTAAAGCAAGTAAATGCATTATGAAAGGTGTTAGAAACTAACTGAAAGTACCTTATATTGGTCAAAGTATCTCAGAAATTTATTAAGAAGTAGCATCAGCTGTAATAAGATTCCATTCAGGTCAGGCTGTGACAGTGTAAATGCATTTGCAGGACAAAGAAAGATTAAAAGGTTTACTGGAATAGCACAAAATAATGTCACAACATTCAGAAGCATAGGAATCGAGTGAACTGTTCCAGATGAGTTATTCAAGACACTTCGAAATTTACTTGTGACATGCATTCCAAGAAAATAGAAATTGGAAGTGCCAATGAGCTGCGATGAAATTATTTACATCCAAAGGTGGGTGAAGTCGATTGTTGCTAACTATCATCATGCAAGGATACATTGGAATGCGCAAATTTCCAGATAGGGATTTAGATACAAAGACTTGGAAAATACTCTTCTTAAGTATACCAGAGGCTGAAGAACATGAGTGGAGAAAGGACAGCGAAGGAAAGCTATGCATCAATTGGATCCTCGGAGCATCTGCACCAGAAACTTGCCATCCTGCGTAGCAGTTGTTATAGAAATACACAGTAATTGCTCTAGTTCAGATTATCGGTTAGCGTATTATTGCTCTTTTCTTCAATAAAAGAAGTGTGTTTTGCAAAAGCATTTATCTAAAAATAGTAGTTTTCTAATATTTTTTTAGAAAATATTATGCAAATTTAAATAAGCAAATATTATGCATAAAATTTTGTTTTTCGTCCTTTTTTGAAAAGAAATTTTCGCCTAAACCTAAACTCTGCCTCAGTCAAATATTAAATAAAAATGATTTTGGTTAAAATTCACATTTTTATATTTAACTGAAAAAAAAATATTAGATTTATGAAAATATTGCTCATTGAAGTCAAAGAAATTATCTTTCATTTTAAAAAAGAACCATCGAAATCGGATGATTCAGAGCCGTGATATTCGATGCTGATATATCTGGTGTCGTAAAAAGTAATCCATTATTTTTGCTTGACATTGAAGGCTTGACTTACCATAGTTAAAATGATCCGATTTAGGTCACATATGCGCCGTTTTGTTCGATAACGTGTTGCCATTTGGAAGGTAATATCATGATGCCTCTCTCATAGAAGCCCTTGTCCCTATTGGCAAAAAATTGAGACAGTCGATTTTCACAAGCCTCTCTTGAAGCGAATTTTTCACCAGCAAACGTGTTAGTCATGGACAGGAACAGATGGTAATCACTCGGTGCCAGGTCCGGACTATAATGTGGATCCATAAGAACCTCCCAACCAAGCTCCCGGAGGTTCTGGCGAGTCACTATCGATGTGTGTGGAATGGCGTTGTCCTGGTGGAATACAATGCCTCTCCTATTGGCCAAATTTGGGCGCTTCTGGGCGATTGCTCCCTTCAGACGGTCCAATTGTTGACAGTATAGTTCCGAGTTAAGGGTTTGGCCGTAGGGGAGCAGCTCATAGTAGATAATTCCCTGCCAATCGCACCAAACACACAGCAAAACTTTCCTCACCGTCAATCCTGGCTTGGGCACCGTTTGCGCCGGCGCACCGCGCTTCGACCACGACCGTTTTCGCGTGACGTTGTCGTAAGTGATCCACTTTTCATCACCAGTCAGCAACCGCTTCAGAAATGGGTCGCTTTTGTTGCGATTCAGCAGCGATTCGCAGATGGAAATTCGGTCCATGAGGTTTTTTTGCGTTAACTCGTGTGGCACCCATACATCAAGCTTCTTTTTGTATCCAGCCTTATGCAAATGGTTCCACACGGTTTTTTGTGCAATGTTTAGCTCTTGGGCAATCGAAACAGTACTTACATGACGGTCGGACGCGACAATGTCCATGGTTTTATCGACATTTTCGACACTTGGCCTTCCAGTGTGTGGTACATCTTTGACGTCAAAATTACCGGAACGGAATCGACGAAACCAAAATCGCGCGTGATTGGCTGTTACAGTATCAGGACCATAAACACTATTCACATTTGCAGCCGCCTGGCTTGCGTTTTCGCCTTTATCGAAGAAAAACTGTAAAATATAGCGTATTTTCTCTTTGCTAGTGTCCATTTTGACGCGCGCTCACACAACACTGAGTCAACTCATCACAACTATCTGAACAGTGTTTGTAGTACGCAATCTCATCGTTTGAACGCCATCTCGTTGAACCCGATCGGACTTATACAACGCGAGATACAGATCACTGAAGCCATCTATTGGCAAAATAATGGATTACTTTTTACTACACCAGATATGTACCATTAAAAATTGGCGATATCCACCATTTTGAATTGCCGCCATCTTGGATAGCTACATTTTTGGAATGTGCATCATGTGTTTTCGTGCTCTATACGTGCCAGTGTACAAGTACTGAAAGTTTAATTTGTTCTCTACATTTTATACCAACTCATCATGTAGCTTCTATACACATTAGTACCTCCATAATGCTAACTCGTATTGCAGAAATTTTCAAACAATTGTCCATATCTTTGGTTATACTTGTCAGATTTAATTGATCATTTTTTAAATTAAAGCCTGAGTTATACGTTATATTTTGTGTAAGGACATAGGTTTATCTAATAGAAAGGAAAGGCTCATTGCGAAAAGAAAGAAATTGAAATTGCATCAGGCGGGACCTATTGTAAGAAAAACTGATGGTAGGTGGACAAAAGCAATCCTTGACTGGATACGAAGAGACAACAAGCGACCTTGAAAATGTCCTAATAATAGGTGGTGTGACGAAATTAAGAAGCACTGGGAATAGCTTGGAAACTAACTGTCCAAGATAGATGGTTGTAGAGAGCTGGAGAGACCTTCATCAAGGACTGCTTCGATAATGGTTGTTGTTAATGATGATGATTAGAAACTAACATGCATGTGAAATTTTTCCTTAATACATTCAGAAAGTATTAAAATATTTTTCGTCTGGTATATAAAATTCTTGGATATAATAATAATATGATAATGTGCTGGTTTTCTTTGTTTTATTTAACATAAGGAAAATAAAATGTTTTAGAAATGAAATACAAAAATTACTATTTTTATTGTATTGAACATCATATTTAACACACGGTACATTAAGGTACTTCAAGATGATTAAAGTTCACATGCAGTTGGTCACATTGAAGCCAACTTACTTCCTTTTCGAATTTCCATTAAATCAATTTTATGTCGCTGAACTAGCCATCGATGAATTCGAAAGTCGAAGTCGAAGCAATTACAGTCGAAGGAATTGCTGTCGATGAAATTGTTGTCAATGTAATTGCTGTCGATGAAGCTGCCGTCGCGTCGATGAGAGCCTGTCGATGAAGATGCTGTCGATGTAAGTGCTCTCGATGAAGGAGCTTTCGATGAGACTCCAGTCGATGAGTGCTGTCGATGAAAGTTCTATCGATGATATTGCTGTCGATGAATTGTCTCGTCGATGAATTATACAGTCGATGATTTGTGCTGTAGATTAAATATACTGTCGATGAATTTTTGCCGAGGATTTTGTTGTCGATGGAAAGACGTGTGACTTTAAAACGGTTTGAGAAAGAATAGATGGTTTAACTATTTTACATTTTAGACAACGAGCTATCTGCATTTCGAGGATTCTTAATAAAAAAATACGAGGGTTGTTCAAAGAGTACTGCCCCACTTTCTTTTTCTCATTCCATCCCAGATGGCAGAGTAAGCTTAAATTAAACTTGTTTCAAACTTACTATGTCAAGCGTACAAGCTTGCACTTAGCTTGTCATGGTAAGGCTGTAAGCTTTATTTAAGCTTAAATGTTGTAACCTTATTAGCTGGTAATTTTCAAGCTTGCCATACAAGTTTGCATTAGACTTGTCGTGGTAAGGCTGTAAACTGAATCTAAGCTTCAATGAGGCTTACTAGTTGGCACTTGATAAGCTTGATGTATGCTTGCAATATCAAATTGTCACAACAAGCATGAAACAAACAAAAATACAGGTTGACACCATAGATTTAATATATTACGACTAGATCGAACATAGGAAGCACTCCCAAATTGAACGTTGCGCTTTCCGCCATATTTGGGGCAAGAAATCGTCTGCTATCCAGCCGTTTCACAAGGGCAGGAAATTTTTGTACGTACCACAGACTAGGTCTAATGAGAAAGAAAAGTATTGTATGTGAAGAAAATTTAGAAAGCTTGCTTAGCTAAGAAGAACGTTTTACAATTCAATACTACCAGAATCATTGTTTAACATTTATTTTTTATCTATTTTTTTTTAAAAAAAAAAACAGTATATTTTTCAATGTTACTTACTGAGAAAGAGAATAAAGTTTGGGAACAATTACCTGAAAATTCTTCTTGTTTGCATGTATGCATGTTGCATTATAGGTCTTCCTCGCCATGTGGTGAATGCGAACTTTACATACACACTTACAATTCTGTGACACCGTGCATGGACCTGTTCTGAGAAAAGCAAATGTTTATGCCATGACATCCATTAGGACAACATTGTCTGCTTTGATTTGTCACCTATATCTCTCGGACACACAACAATTTCTTGCACAAGTACCATGAGTTGAGGGATGACGTACGTCATGTTTAACATTGCATTAGTGGCATTATTTATTTTTTGTTTTAATTTCAGGATTGGGGTTTCGTGCACGATTACACACAATTGATTTAATTAACAAGGACATATGACTATAGCCAATTACCGAGCGGCCGTAGCTCAGTTGGTTGAGCGTTAGCTTAACAAAAGAAAGGTCGTGGAAACGATCCCAGCGGCCGCCTATAGTAACTAAGGTTTTCCAGAGTTTTTCCTTGGTCACTTCAGGCCCTGAACGCAAGGTGCGAAATCATGGGTGGTTAGGAAATCCCCCCCCCCAACAATTTGCCTATTTTCACACCTACTAAAAATCTTCCCGGTGCAAAATGATTATAACGTAAACGCACCAGTAATGGACACTTGAAGAAAAAATTGTAAACTACGATTTTCCTAAGGGCGGTAGTCATTTCACCTTCATGGGAAAATTTAATATAGTATGTTCTGTTGCCACTGAATATTGTTCACTCGTCATTGGTTTCATCAGATATTTCTGACATGATGTTGAAATTAGGTCCATGGTTGCCTCTACTCTTCCACGCATTCTGTTAAGTAAGTGATTAAGGTGAGACCTTTCTTTTTTATTTATGATATCACAATAACGATTACTTTTGTTGTTCTGCACTGTTATCCATTACGAAATGTCTTAGTTTCAAGTATTTAAATGACCAAACCAATTATACCTTAGATCTATTATGCAAAATAGGGGGTGTCCATTAACGGTAACGGCAATCTCAGTTTTTGTTCAGTTATGGACATGCACTATTCATTACTAGGTTGAAATCAAAATCCTTGTTATTGATTGATTGATTGAGTTGTTATTAACCTCCTAGGCAAGCTGGTGAGCTTCTAAGGATAAGACTTACAGTTTTGGTAAAGTGGACTCCGTTCAATAGCTCTCAGGAAAAATTGAACTCATGATCATGCGCGCAGAAAATGAGCGCGCTAAACTCTCCGCAACTCCGAGGGCGAAATCATAATTCTGTTAGTTGTTTTATTTCAACTTGGGAAAGGTTATTTACTCTTCATGACCATAAGTTTATCAGGAAATTAGTTGGTCCCATTTTTTTCAATATGATGGATGCGGAGATGCCCATTAATGAAATGATTTGTTTTAATATTGGAGACTCACTATTCGTGGCAAGTTAGAATTTGCATTTTTATGGCCACAAGGAATCTATGGCTCAGATCGAGATAGGGTAGGGGAAAGGAAGCAGGAAGGAGTCTGGCAGGTCTAACAAACAAACATACTGATTTGGGAAGATAAAAATTCTAAATTTCTTTCTTTCATGATGGTTAGAATGTGCAAAATATGTGCACATGCAAATTTTGCAACTCTAGTGCAATTATTTTGGGAGATATCGATGATATAGAATAATAGTCAGATTCTTGTTTCATGTGAGTAAAGAAAAAGCGTAGAAATAGCCTTATATTTGTAAAACGCTGAAAGAAATGAAAATCAAATACATACTAGTGGGTATTTGGTGGAAGGTGCTGCCTGTTTTTCAGGTCCGTCATCTTGAATTCCGCCATATTGAATCTCTTGAATCTCGATTGGTTTTCTTAAATAGGAAGAGGGTCGTGTAATATGTCATTCTGGACTAGAATTTTACGGGGAATACGTTGCTGAAGTCAGTTTTTCCGTAAATGTACTGTTGTGACAAATAAGGTATATATAACTTTTATACTGGTAATAATACATTAGCCTGAAAACACAGTAAAAGACATGTTGATTGAAATAAAGTTCACATGGTTGAAGTAGGTTTATTGAATGATTGTACTACTGTTCTTTTTTTCATAAAAGAAACCTAAGACAGTTACCACTATACATAGACGGGGTTCGCAAAGCATTTCATAGTTTCAGCGTACTATATAAAATGGATCCCCACCCACCCACACATACACGCGAAAAAGTTTCATATAAATTGGTCGGGATACCATTCGTTTTTGAAATAATCAACTACGAATTTTCAAAGTCCAATATTAGGTCAAGATTGTTTGAATAATTTGGACAATCTTCAGCAATTAACATCAGTACATTTTTGTTGACAGCATTTATCAAACCGCTATGTTTATTTAGAGGTATTACGTAAGATTGTAGCGAATAAAGAGTGAGTAAAAACCATTAAATATTTTTAATGTTTATACTGGAAATGAAGACTGTTGTGCCATAAAATCCGCCGTAGAGCTGTGAGTGGTATTTACAAATTAATTTCAACAGTGAAAGTGGAAAGTAATTTCTAAGGCACGCATGAAGTGTGTTGAGAAAGAAAGGCTAATTATCTGACGTATACATGCGTTTGTATCATACGAAAGTTAATCTTCCTGTAGCTTCGCGATTATATACACCATAACCGGAGCGTTCTTTCTACTGGTAGTTTTTTCTACGGGTAAAATAAACGTTTAAACCAAAAGATAGGTTAACGAGTTTCAGGCATCTTAAGGATACAGCTCATCTAGATCTACTTTTTTGTTGAACATTGTGTTTTTCAATTTTTATGTTTATGATTATGAGTCGGTTAAAATATAGCTTATACTAATATTGTACAGCGTGGATATAAAATTTCGGGTTGGCCGCGGTGGCTCAATTGGTAGAGAGCTCACCTCTGGTGCTAGGGGTCGTCGGTTCGGTCACTGCTCATGCAATGTGGGTTTCGTGGTGGACAAACACCGTGTACATGAGATTTCTTCCGTTTCCTCCCACTTTCTTCATTCCAGCAATTCATCAACCTGAGCCAAAGTTGCCTAAAGGCCTTACAAATTAAATTCAAGTTCAGATTCAAATAAAATGTTAAGAAAGAATTATAGGTACCGCGAGGTCTACGAAGTAGAATACAAAAAATAAAGTATAAATCACGGTTAGCTAATTACTTTTGTTAAAGAAAATTGACTTTGAAATAAAACAAAAAGTTAAGTTTTTCTCTTCAAAATTTCTGGATTTATCTGTACTCGATACTATATTGTATTTTATCCTTAATAATTCTATACTGCATTCTATTCTATATAACTATAACTAATTGCATAACGCTCATGTGCAAGTATTCTCTTATGACGGTTCCTTCGAGCGCCAGTAGCATTTACAGGACGTTCCCGAACGACAGTAGTCTCAAAACTACTACAAAAGGTTGATGATAGGAGATCCACCTCAAGAAATCCAGAAACGTGGTCTGACAGCTCCCTCTGGCGGTGAGAAGATGCTCGGCAATTCCCGTTGACAATAACAGGCGACGACCATCAAATGCCAGAAGCGCCGGTAACAGCTTGGGTAATGATCCTGGACTACTGAAGTCTTCCGTTGGAAACAATGGGCGTTATGTTTGTCCTATAACGGTCTTCGGTCGGTGGTTCAAGTCGTCCGCTGTTCGTCGTACGTGGTTTCCTCCAGAGAAGAAATGAGTTCTCTTGCTGACTTCTAAAAACAAAACAACAACAACAAAAGAGATTTCCGCACCAACGGAAAATCTCTCACCAAGAGTAGACTGATCTCTCGAATTACCAGAGATCTGGATCGATCTCTCGAACTAACCAAGAGGAGGGGGTTCCTCGGAATTCCAAGGGGTAGCCTCTCGCGTCCACCAAGAGTGCGTTACTCTCTCGAATTTATCAAGAGAATATAGATAGCCCTATCGCGTCCAACAAGAGATCTCTACTCTCGGATTTCCAAGATTACCAAGGGACTGCTTTTCGCATTTACCAAGAAACTAGCAAAGCCTCCCGAGATGGGAGAAGGGTAGAACATACATTGAAATACACGAACAATTCAGTTGTTGGTGCACGTGTATTTGTGCTTTGTTGTTGATCGTTCTACAGATCAGAACCTACTTCGCCAGGTTATGCTGACTGGTACAACAAACTAAAGCAGACATTGGTTTTCTGCACTTATTTATATATACACTATGAATAGTTTATTAATAAAAGAATATTCGGCAAATGTCAAGTCTTTATGACACTTTAGTTTTATTTAAAAACCGTTAAGGACTCGATTTATAAAAGTTCACGATGTTGCGTTCCGCCGGTAACAACTGTCACTGACTCGCACTGAGGCATAACCCGGTGGTCGTGACACTCTGAAATAGGAAGAGAGAGAGAGAGAGAGAGAGAGAGAGAGAGAGATTTCGGAATTTAACTTCCTTTAAGTTGCATATTTGCAAGGTTATTTCAAAGTGCAAAATCCAAAGAGGCAAATAATTATTTTCTAAATATTTTTATTTTACCAAATGTGGTAAGGTACAGCTAATAATAACTTACTCACTCGTATCCAACTCAATGGTTAAATTTCATTTAAAAAAACGTACAAAATATCTTACATTTTTAAGATCTTTTTGTTACAGAAAAGAAAATATGAAATCATACAAAAGCACTAAGTGTAGAAATTTTGTACCTTTGTCAGCATTCTGGCATTAATAAGTTCACTAACTACACTAGGTATTAATGATCTTGTGGGACGAAATAATGTCCTTATAGAACCATGGTTTATTATGCCTACTGAATATCAGCTACTTGTATTTCCCCATATTCTAGATATTTAATTCAACGATTACGGATAAATAAAACATCCGAGTTATAGAAATCAACTTGTTTAACATCATTGAATTTGAGGCTATTGTAGTAAACGTGACATAATGTTAAACTCAATACCTTTTTAGCAGATTCTGTATACCTGACGACATACATGTAAGTTAATTTCACTTTTATTACAGAACATGGGTAGTTCATCTTATATTTCTATTCAACATTTAGAAAACTTTATAAGGTAATCAGAAGAACACTAAAATTGTTCATAAGTTCTTTGATATTACATTTACCTGTTCACTAAATATTTATTATTTTTAAGTACATTTGTTACTGCGCTTTGTAAAACTTCTTTATGTTAAAAAGACAACTTTTCGGAAGAAGGAGAAAAAACAGAATCAATTTCAAGTTATATGCGCGCGTGCGGTAATAGTTTTGTATGATGGATAGAATTGAGCTGAAAGGCATCACCTTTCGTGACCCTGCCTGACCTTGACGTAAGTGACTCGTAGACCCATTCTAAAACTTGACCCGAATGACTCAGTCCATATGGTCTTGACCCAAATGAGAAGACTGACTCTGTGATCCGATGATTAAATCTTGACCCATACTGTACTCGATGTGATGTGGTCTTCTTCCGGTTGCTTGGATCAACCAGAATGTTGTCATTTGTGAGATTCCGTGAAAAGTGCTTGAATTACAGGTACTTTATGCCTAAGCATGATTTATCATATACTTATATTATTGAGTCTCCTAGGTGGCCTAGTCGGTAGCGCATTCGATTTCAGTTTCGGTGTTGACCCAGCATCGTGAGGACAATTGGGAAGCTACTTAAATAAAAGAAGTAGCGGACTGTGGTCAGGAAAGTAGAAACATACGGCTACGAAGAGGCGTTATGATGACAACGTAACCCTTTACTTGAACATAATACAGGACCTCAAAGGTCTGTTGCACCATCCAGTTTAGTTAAGTTTTAGTTTACCTAAATTATGAACATAAAAAAAAACAGCTTAGCATTTAGCAACAGATAGCATGCATTTATCACGAAAGCACATGACCCTAACCTGAACAGTTGTAAATATTCTCAAGGAAAGATGTAATGATTTTACAAAGAAAGAGTAATTTTAGCGAAACCTTTTTCTGGGGACGAAAAGGTTAAAATATTTTAATGCTTAAATTCTTATTTCAGAATAGCCTTTCCCAAGGGGAAGGTTTATTTGCTACACAGCTACGGGGCTGTTTTTTGTTCTTTTCGATAATATGAGGCAATTTCTGTATGCTATACTGCCGGTCAGTTGCATCCCAAACTTCTGTTTGCCTATTTTAGGGAGGTTAATTGCGTCCCAGCCACCTGCCTTTATAACTACTCAAGGTCACTGAGCAGGACTCAGGTTTAGCCTGTTTGTGTGGTTAACACTTTGGCTGCCAATATACCAGCGTTTTGTACACGAGGATCCTATATGTGTAGGCCACGTGTACCACCCGTGCTACACACGGCAGCTACTGTTTTTACGTCACATGTTCCACCAATGAACATCGATTCAAAGAAGTAGAAAGCGAATTCCGGAAGGAAAGGCCTCTTTGTGTAATATATAACAATGACCTACGGTTTCTAAAATATTTTCGTTGTATTTGGGATGCTGAAAATCATCTATTAATATTTTTTATATGAAATTTATTATTCTGTTTGTTAGTGAATTTTTATAAACTATTTCGTTCTTTCCGTAACTACAAGCAAATGAAGCGACATTCGGCATAAACAACTATAGAAAAATCATGTCATACAAATAACGTTACAAGATAATAATAATAATAATTTGTGAAAGCTTCAATGAACTTTGCAAATATGAAAATAATTATATAAACACGTTCTCTTTAATTTTTAATAGTATTGTTTCCTTTATAGTATTGTTTATGATTGTTTACAGATAGTTAATATGATCGTAATGATTGTTTTCGTTATAGTATTTGTCTTTATAGCATTGTTAATGATTAAAAAAAACAGAAGAAAAAACTTTTACAAGGATAAATAGTTCGTATTATCACTTTGTTCGCAAATCACTTCGTTCGTTCCCAAATCACGTTATAACTGTTGCCGAGAATACTTTTGGAATTACACAAATGTCACCTGTATTTATCCGAAATATATAACTTTTTCGTATGATCACTTGTTTGCTTGTTTCACTTGTTGAAACATGAGACACAGATTGGCACCTTTTTCCATGTTTCACAGACAGTATTTACATACTTTCTTTTCTTTCGGGCATATTCTGATGCTGTCTTGTAGCATGAAGAACAGCGTTTACGTGTGCTTCTTTTTGCACCAGGCAATTCCACTAACTTATGGGGCTTCTGTACACTCTGAGGTGATACTTTAGGGACTGGATTCAAACGTTCATCGAAAAGAAGATGGTCCACAATATTTTCTTAGACGGTAGTGACACTAGTTCTTTTATCATTAATTGTTTCATATAGATGGTATGCATTTATGACACAAGTTGAGGTTACCAGATGAAACACTAGCCGACGGTACCACTTGCCAGTTCTTATGCAGGGAGAATAAGCCGATAACTATTCCGATAAATCAATATATCCCTTTCCCTTGTTGTAACTAAACACTGCGGCCGGTTTAGTCACTTCTTTTCTTTTTATTACAGCTGTTTCTACAGATGCGTCATGTTTTGTAGGTATCATCAATACATTTCTCTTGTCTTTCCATTTCATCACTACAGTCTTGTCTTCGTTTTCACTTGCAATAATTTCTCCTTTCTTCAATTTGGAAGATATAACGTCTTTAGGGTTCCCTTTTCTATTTGATCGCAAGGTTCCAGCTAAGTGTGTTTGTTTGTCTATGAGTTTTTTTTTAAAGAGGGATACACTTGAATACCAGTTATCGCAATATAAGCTTCGACCAGATTGCAACAAAGGCTTCATAAGCTCCATGACAACATTCTCAGGGGCAGATCCTTCTGCTAATCGATCAGTTCCAGTGTAAACTTTCATGTTCCAGGTGTATCCACCATTTAGTCATAGTTTATATAACTTAATTCCGTACCTATGACATTTGTTTGGAATATACTGTCGAAAACTCAGTCGTCCTCTAAAAGGAACGTTGCCCTCGTCTATACAAACGTCTTCTTCTGGGATGTAGGCATTTTGAAATTTCGTTACAAGAAGTTTTTGAAAATTGGAAAGTTTGTAGAGTCTATCATTGACATCGTGATTCTGATTGTCACTTCCGTGGAACATGGAGAGTAGCACTTCAAATATGTTACGACTCATCAGTTTGAACACCTTGTTGTAGTATATATATTTTTGACCAATAATCTGCTAATCTGGGTAGTTGTACTAAACCTGTCCACATCATGACTCCTAGGAACTTTTTCATTTCGTGCTCAGTTGTGTCAACCCAACTCTTCAGTCTTGACTTTGGACGCAAGGCATTTTGCATTGACTGGAGCTTCTGAGAAGCGTAGCGATTTGTTTCAGTTACAAATAAGGAGATTATTTCATCGTCTGCGACAAATTGTGTAACACTCATAAGGGGATTTAACTCTCAATTGGGTACTAATATTGGGATCAACACCAACATTAGTTGGCCTCACTTGTTACATCTACAGGTTTCCAACATGAAACACCTATGTTGTCTTCTTGTTCGTCATCATACTCAGAAGAACTCATACTGTGATGTACAGCTGTTCCCATCGAACTTACTTCGGAACTTACTTCAAAACTATCCCCTTCGTAGTCAGGATCGTCGTCTGAAATATCTGGAGAAATATCACCATCTTCACTGTCCGATTCCATCACAAGAGCGGCAATTTCTTCGTCCTCTAGCGCAAACATTTTCAATGGTTCTTATGGCTCATTGAAATAAAAATAATAATTATGTTTACGCAATAATAAAAAAAACACATGATCTTGTCAGCCCAGACGGTCTATTTATGGTGCTCGTTGTTGCTTTTAAGCGTGTACCACCGATGGTAAACTTGGCTTCAGAAAGTAAATGTACATTTAGAGGCCACGTGTACCACCGATAGAACACGCTTCTAAACCAACAATGGACACCATAAATAGACCAACAATTCAAAATATGACTACAAAAATGTAAAAACGCGGTCTTGGCCTGATGGTGCAATTCACTTCAAATACCTTGGCAGCCAAAGTGTTAAAGAAAGAAAAAAATACGCACGGAATAAAGGTTGCCAGGGTTAAGGAAAGACACTCACTATTCTCACTACGAAGCAGTTCAGGGTCCTTTAAACTGCCCCCCCCCCCAAATAATTTGAGAGATAAATAGCCTACCGCTTTGCACCCGTTTTGCACCCAAGTTTCGCGTTTTGCACCACAATGGGTACAGAGTTATAAGCACATATATTTTGGGGGAGCCAAGTTAATGATAGCCCCCGCAGTCATTTTTTTCGAAAACAGATAGCTTATCGTTTTGCACCCGTTTTGAACCGTTTTGCACCCAAGTTTCGCGTTTTGCACCACAACGGTTACAAAGTTATAAGCTCTTTAATTAGTGTGGGCTCAAGTTAGTGGTAGCCCCCCTCAGTCATTTTTTTCGAAAACAGATAGTGTACCGGTCTGTGTTCCTTATGCACCGTTTTGGACCAAAGTTTCGCGTTTCGCACCACAATAGTTAAAAAGTTATAAGCTCTTTTATTTGAGTGGGGCCAAGTTAATGTTGGCCCCGTACAGAAAAATTTCAAAATTCAGACAGTGACACATAGTGCAACAGATTGCACTCGTTTTACACCGTTTTGCAACCAAGTTTCGCGTTTTGCACCACAAAGGTTACAAAGTTGTAAGCTCTTTAATTAGTGTGGGTCCAAGTTCGTGGTAGCCCCCTTCAGTCATTTTTTTTTCGAAAACGGATAGTGTACCGGTCTGTGTTCGTTTTGCACCGTTTTGGACCCAAGTTTCGCGTTTCGCACCACAATAGTTAAAAAGTTATAAGCTCTTTTATTTGAGTGGGGCCAAGTTAATGTTGGTCCCGTACAGCAAAATTTCAAAATTCAGACAGTGACACATAGTGCAACAGATTGTACCCGTTTTGCACCCATTTGCACCCAAGTTTCGCGTTTTGCACCGCAACGGTTACAAAGTTATAAGCTCTTTTATCTGAGGGGGTCCAAGTTAATGGTAGCCGCCCGCAGTCAAATATTTCGAAAACAGATAGCTTATCGTTTTGCACCCGTTTTGAACCGTTTTGCACCGCAATAGTTAAAAAGTTATAAGCTCTTTTATGTAAGGGGGCCCAAGTGAATAGTAATCCCGTACAGCAAAATTTCAAAATTCAGACAGTGACACATAGTGCAACAGATTGCACTCGTTTTGCACCCATTTGCACCCAAGTTCCGAATTTTGCACCGCAACGGTTACAAAGTTATAAGCTCTTTTATCTGAGGCGATCCAAGTTAATGGTAGCCGCCCGCAGTCAAATATTTCGAAAACAACTTATCGTTTTGCATCCAAGTTTCGCGTTTTGCACCACAACGGTTACAAAGTTATAAGCTCTTTAATTAGTGTGGGCTCAAGTTAGTGGTAAGCCCCCCTCAGTCATTTTTTTCGAAAACGGATAGTGTACCGGTCTGTGCTCGTATTACACCGTTTTGCACCAAGTTTCGCGTTTTGCACCGCAACGGTTCAAGACTTATAAGCTCTTCTATTTTGTTGGTCCAAGTTAGTTGTAGCGCCCTCTGAGTCAATTTCTTTCGAAAACAGATAGTGTACTGCTCTATGGTCGTTTTGCACCACAAAGCTCTTAAATTTGTGGCGGGGGGGGGAGGGAAGTTAATAGTAGCCCTCTACAGCAAAATTGCAAAAATCAGAGATTGACATATAGTGCAACAGATTGCATTTGTTTTGCACCCAAGTTTCAGGTTTTCCACCGCAACGGGGAAAAAAGTTATAAACACATATATTTTCGCGGGGTAAAAATAACATACCCTTAATCAAATCTGTCAAAAGGAGAAATATATAGTATTGTGGAATTGCATTGTAGTAGTTTTGCACCACAACATTTAAATTGTTAGAAGAAGGTTCTTTTTTCGTGTAGGGGGACAAGTTAATTGGTGACCCGCTTCATTTTTTTTACTGAAAACAAATAGTTTTTATATTACATCCATTTTAGCTTGCGGACCGATTAACAGTAGGCCTAAAGTATTTTCGTAGAGTAACTTCTAAGTTAATTAAATTAACACAACGTGGTCTTAGGATTGCGATTGATTGAAGTGGTTATTGTTGAAGACATCCAAGTAAGTAAATGGTGACGCATCTTTGACCTATCGCGCACTAGCATTTTCCTTTTCGACTTTTTAATTGCGAACAAGAAATACATACTTCTATATGACAGGGCGAGCAGTGGTAATTTTTAAATCACCGTGATAAAATAATTGAAACATGGTCTATTTCGGGGCCCATGAAACTAATGTTTGCAGATGTGCTAGTGTATTAATGTTACAGCCAATCTTTCTTGTGGCCCTATACATGCAGTCAAAACAATATAGTGTTTTGGTGCGTTATGCTATGACCAAGAGCGAATAGCAAGTTATAAAATCTTTCCAACCATGTTTATCCAGATATAATAGAACCTCTTTTTACCTTCTCTGAAAGATGCAAAGACTCAATTCCCGTGGTCCAGTTGGTAACGGCGCGGACTTCAGATTGGTAAAGGGGAGGCACGCGGTTTCGAACTGCACGGCCGACCATCCTGAGAGGTTTTCCAGAGGTTCCTTATTTTCACCAGGCGAGTGCTGGGGATCGTACCTTAAGTAAGATCCTGGACGATATCTTCCTCATCCTCTACCTAGCTTATCCTGGTCAGAAATAAAGATGCTAAAAGGCAATAAATTATTTTTAAAATTCAAAGATGCAACGAGTTTATAAAATTGCTCATTTAAAGTCTCTAGCTTCCAGTTGACTGAATCCTATGTGGCTTTTCTTTTCGTGTTTTCTACTTCATCTTAAAAGAAGAGCAGCCGACCGCGATAGTCGTGCTGTCTCAGGCTTAAGGTCAGCGTCTCCAAGGGCTTGGACTCGAATCTCCCCTGGAGCCTGGATGGATGTTTATGGATTTTAGAGACATCTAGTGGAATCAAGAAGGACCGAAGTCATTAGTTACTAAATGGCCCGAACTATGAAGTTTATAAAGCTCTTCACAAAACCAGAAATAACTTGCAGCCGTTTATTTGAAATCCATTTCGATGCTGAGTAACTTAAGTGCGGGAACCTAACAATTTTAGTGATTTTATATTCGGGTGATTTTTTTTCTCTTTCTCGATTTTTTGATTACCAATGCGCGTTTACCCTTACTGCACTATGTGTCACTGTCTAAATTTGAAATTTTGCTGTAGGGGTCTACCATTAACTTGGCTGTCCCAAAATATACGAGCTATTAACTTTAAACTCGCGGCAATGGAAAACGTGAAACTTGGATGCAAAACAGTGCAAAATGAGTGCAGATCGATACACTATATATTTTCGAAAAAATGACTCAGGGGAGTCTACCATTAACCTCGTCCCCCAAAATAGGAGAGCTTATAACTTTTTAACCGTAGCGGTGCAAAACGTGAAACTTGGGTGCGAAACTCTGATGCACTATATGTCAATCCCTGATTTTTGAAACTTTGCTGTAGGGGGATTCAATTAACTTGCCCCCCCCCCCACTAACAAATTTAAGAGCTGATAACTTTCTAAATTTTCCGGTGCAAAACGCGAAACTTGGGTGCAAAACCGTGTGAAACGACCATAGACCGGTACACAATCTGTTCACGAAAAAATGTGCTCAGAGGACGTTACCACTAACTTTGACCGCCAAAATTGAAGAGCTTATAACTTCTTAACAGTTGCGGTGCAAAACGCGAAACTTAGGTTCAAAACCACGCAAAACGATTGCAATCTGTTGCACTATGTGCCACTGCCTGATTTTTTAAATTTTTATGTAGGGATCTAACATTACCTTGGCCCCATCAAATAAAGGAGCTTATAACTTTTTAACTATTGCGGTGCAAAACGTGAAACTTGGGTGCAAACGGTGCAGAACGATTGCAATCTTTTGCATTATGTGCCACTGCTTGATTTTTTAAATTTTTATGTATGGAGCTAACATTGCTGTACCGGTCTACCATTAACTTGACCCTCCTTAAATAAAAGAGCTTGTAACTTTTTAACTATTGCGGTGCAAAACGTGAAACTTGGGTGCAAAACGATAAGCTATCTGTTTTCGAAATATTTGACTGCGGGCGGCTACCATTAACTTGGACCCCCTCAGATAAAATAACTTATAACTTTGTAACCGTTGCGGTGCAAAACGCGAAACTTGGGCGCAAAACGAGTGCAATCTATTGCACTGTGTGTCACTGTCAGAATTTTGAAATTTTGCTGTACGGGAATTCCATTAACTTGGCCCCCTTCAGATGAAAGAGCTTATAACTTTGTAACCGTTGCGGTGCAAAACGCGAAACTTGGGTGTAAGACGATGCAAAACGAGTGAAATCTGTTGCACTATGTGACACTGTC
>JAGDQP010000859.1:75099-140195 GCA_022664845.1 Lepisma saccharinum
AAGACGATGCAAAACGAGTGAAATCTGTTGCACTATGTGACACTGTCTGAATTTTGAAATTTTGCTGTACGGGATTACTATTCACTTAGGTCTCCTTACGTAAAAGAGCTTATAACTTTTTAACTATTGCGGTGCAAAACACAAAACTTGGGTGCAAAACGGGTGCAATACAATAAGCGATCTGTTTTCGAAAAAATTGACTGCGGGGGGCTATCATTAACTTGACCCCCCAAAATATATGTGCTTATAGCTTTGTATCCATTGTGGTGCAAAACGCGAAACTTGGGTGCAAAACGTTAGGCTATTTATTTCTCATATTTGGTATGGTGGGGGGCCAACTTAATGGACCCAGTAGTTCACGTCGGACGAAATACCTATTGTTTGTACAGCGTGCATGAGTCATATTTCCTCGTCTAGAGATATTCAGTCAATGCTGTAGTATGGACGTGATTACTAGAGAAAAAGTTTAGGTCCCTTTTCGTAGCCGACGGCCACAAATTCAGGTTCCACAAGAACTTGAAGGGAGATGTACAACGATGGGCATGCTGCGTGATAACATGTAAGTATTACCTTAAACTTGATTTAAAATAAAATTCTTATTGAGAATTTTTTGAATTTATTTTAAGAACTTTAGCCAACTATGGCTCAGGCCGTATGGATGATGATGGGATGGATTGGTGGAATGAAGAAAGTGGAAGGGAACGGAAGCACCCCGAGAAAACCCACGCACACTATGTTTGCCCACCACAAAGCCCATATGGAATGAACATGAATCGACCCGACGACCCATAGGACCAGAGGTGAGCACTCTACCAACTAAGCCACAGTCTTATTGAGAATTTCCAACAACATGATAATAACAAAACCGAAGATAAAGTGGTAAATGGGAAGAAACTAAACAAAAACTTGAAATGTAAAGCAGTAGGAAAAGATATTTCAGGTAAGCCTTCAAAACTTTAACGTAGTAAACTTAAAGAAAACTGCAACACTAAGTGAATTAAACGAAACTAATATTAGTGGCTTAAAATATTATTTATTTACATAAATTAAAAAAATGTGGGAGATTATGTACTCAACCCCCTCGTGGTGTCTCCTAGTAACGCTAAGAGACTGCATCAAATGACCTGTTATTTATTTGATGCCTGACACACTGCTATGGAAAACAAATTAGGTCGCAATTGACCGGGGATTTACAAGATGACTGATGTAGAAAGGTAGGAATGCAAGTGAACGGGTATTTTATCGGGTGAGGGACGCAATTTACCGCATTCTAATAAATTTGGACGCAAGTATGTTTCATGCTCTGTGGGGTTACACTACCGGTTCCTGTCACCCGTGGAAGAAAAACTGTTCAAACTCAACAGTGTATGGAAATAATTAAAAGGTCTACTTTACCCCCCGGGTCACCGGCTCTAAGTCAGGTCATGAATAGACTGGGTCCAAGCATGACTTAACCCGAATGACTGTGACCCTTTTCAGCTCTGGAAAGCACTATGTTCTACACACGTCAAATAGAAGTTGCGTGACTATATTATTAAATATACTCTTGTCGCATTCTTCATATAATGGAATTGAGTGATCATTTGGACGTTATTGTAAATATACGTCGGTTTTTATTTTTCCATAATTACAGTGAAGTCACTAGGTATTACAAGGCACTATTCCCGACACCTTTCTGCTCCTTTTGCAAAATTTACCTCATTTTGTACTACAATGTCACATAACGCATTTCGAGGTTAAACGGAACTCATTAATTAAATTTTTAGATCAGTTTAATGATTTTGCAATAGTGCAATTCATTAGTAAAGATTTGGTCCCGACATGTTTACTACATATCTACTCAACCATAAACTAGCTGGCAAATTCAGAATCTCACATAAGATATGTAATACTAGACCGATCATTAAAAGTTCTCTGTTTTTTTAAAGGTATTTAATGTAAGCGAAAGAGTTACGAAAGTATGGAACCATCTTTTGTTAAATTCTACATCCAATCTGCTTTTATCATATCAGCCCCTTTCTCTCCGATCATTATTGCTGGTGCATTTGTATGCCCACTAACCAGGTGGGGTATGACGGATGTATCAACCACTCGTAAACCTGTAATACCATGCACCTTGAGATTATTATCAACCACGGCGGTTTCGTCAGTAGCTGGGCCCATTTTACAAGTTCCAGTATAATGATTGGTCGCAAAAGTATAATGTTGGATCACACACGTGAAATATTCGCGAGTTCCAAATTGATGACTTGCACAGTCGGGTAATGGTTCAGTGACTAATCTTGCTCCAATACTTTTGAGTGCTTTAGTTTCTGCGAGTTGAAGTGTTATTTTGACCCCTTCCAGCATGATATCCAAATCGTATGGATCATCAAAGTAATTACCAAAAATCACTGGATCATCCCACGGGTTTGAAGATTTCAGACGTATGTTACCTACACTTCGAAGATGCAGTGGAATCGGTCCAACTCCAATTCTATTGTAATATGCTAATGGGATTGAACTTTCAGACTCTATGGAATTATTTCCATATTTGTCAATGAGAGGAAATAACACTAATTCAATATCGGGATAATCGGGATCTAATGATTGTGGAGAATTCACGAATGCTATCACAGTTCCCTTGTTAGTATTTGTCAACGGTCCATCGCGATTCATTTTATAGTTATTTTTATCACATTTTTCCAATTCTTGTGACACGGGATATGTTGCGGTGGAATCGAGAGCGAAGATAATACCGGTTGAGCTTACATGATTACGTAAATTATCACCTACCCTGAGGTCATGGATCACAGGTATTTTCAATTGACTCAGATGTTTTTTAGGGCCTATCCCAGAAAGCATAAGAATTTGAGGTGACTTAACTCCACCAGCAGACAATATAACCTCTTTCTTTGCCGATACTGTATGCGACTTTCCAGTTTTCTGGAACCGTACACCTGTTGCTCGTTTAGTTTTTCCATCAATAAGGATTTTCTTGACGAATGAACCCGTTGAGATATCTAGATTGCGCCTTTTTCTAACTGGCTGTAGAAAAGCCGTATTTGTACTGTAACGTTCACCGTTACGGGTAGTAAACTGTGCATGCATAACACCATGCTGAGTTGCTCCATTGATGTCCCTATATGGTACTCCTATTTCTTCGAAAGCGCGCACAAAAGCTGCGTTGTTACAATTGGTATATTCAAAATGTTGAATTGGAAGATATCCTCCTGTACCATGAAACGGGGAATCTGCATATTCTCTGTTGTCTTCAGATTTCTTGAAGTATGGTAACACGTCTTCATAGCTCCAACCTGGGTTTCCTGCAGCTGCCCACATGTCATAGTCTCTTCGATTTCCGCGTGTATATATCATGCCATTTATAGTACTGCTTCCGCCCAAGACTTTCCCACTAGGCCACGGACAAGTTTTGTTTGGTAGTGACAAGCACACGTTGTTCTGAGCTACAGTTTTAAATTTCCAATCAATATCAGAACCTCGTAAAGAATTTTGATAAGCAGGAACGTAAGCCTTGTCTGGTTCTTCTCCACCTGCCTCTAACAGCAACACTGTCCATTGAGTATTCTCTGTAAGTCTGTTGGCGACCACTGATCCTGCACTTCCTGCTCCCACTATAATAAAATCATAACTCCTTTCGAGACCCAGTGTGTTGTCCGGGAAAACAGATTCTACAAATCCTCTGGAATTGTTTAAATATTTACTTGATGAGGAGGACTGGCATCGTGATTCACGATCACTTGAATCGCACTGCAGATATTCGCTTCGACGAGTCCTTTTATTCCATGTAATAGAATCTCGCTTGTTGTATTCTGAAACGAAATAATTAGAAAATAGTTATTTCACTTTACAAATATTCAACATCAAAATAGTAGTGACAACGAAAGTATATTAACACAAGAAAATCGTTGGTGTAGAGAGTACAGAATGTACACCCGTTACGAATCGTTTGGGCGAAGTTTGCACAATTATTTGTGCAACGTAGCTATCGGTTTTTGATTATCCTAGGTGAACCTGTAATACACTTCTTCACTTATTCATTGAAGCCTTTGTCCGTATTGTCAGTATTATGGTGTACCGCTAAAATGAGGATTAATGTTATCTTTCTTTGCTTTTATACAACATAATACACAAGGATGAGAAGTAGTACTGTACAAAGTGGTGAGGTCTTCGTTGAAATAGTTTGACTGATCAATATTTTAAAATATTTTATGTACCCGAAGTAACATTGCTCCATATTTCTTGGGTAATCTGTATTATAGTTTTTAAACGTATATGATATGATTCGTTTGTTTCTCAGCTTACTCTTTTCAACGTTTTAAAATACGTATTACAAAACAGATAAAAGTTTAATATCTAAGCTTTAGTGTTCTGCCGGAACTATATATTGATCGTGATCTTTCGTGTTCCTGTTTGTTTGTTGATACGATCTATAAGACGAGTGCAAGAAAATCTTCTTCAAGTTACCGAATTATGAGCCTGATGCCGCACTCAGCGTATATTCTTCTAAATATATCAAATAGAAGAAGGTACGGTAGGATGAATACAGAAGTTAAAGAGGAACAATTTGAAATTCAAAATTCAAAATTCAAAAATGGGAGATGAACAAGGGACTCAATTAGTTTTTTAAGAACAATACGAGAGAGCATTTGTTGATTTGGAAAATGGATTATATCGAGTTAATTGGCAAATTCTAATGCAGACATTGAAGAAGGCATGTGTGGATGGAAAAATCGAAGACTTATTTAGAACTTTATTGAAATCAGAGAATAAGAGTATAAGCAGACGACAGCTTATCAGAACAAACAACAATAGGTGGAGGTATGAGACAGGGAAGTTGTCGCAAAGCCCCTTAATTTTATCCAGATGAGGTTGTAAAGAGATTCTTCTTAAGTGGACGAGGACTTAGGGTCGAATGACGAAAAACCAAATGAATAGGATTTGCGTGTGATATGGTTTTCCTTGTGGAGATGTCAGTTAATAAGATGTTAAAAGAGCTACAGAAAATGTGTGAGGAAGATGGAATGAAAACGAACATGTATTAAATGAAAGGAAATTGGAAAAATTCAATCATGACAAAGATCAAAATTGGAAGAAGGTATTTACTAAGTCTGCGACGTTACCCCTTAAAGCCTAGGTCGGTATGTTTCTGGTATTATATATCCGAGCAAAAACACCAGAGATGCAAAAAGTTCAGCGAAGTTGTTCAGCCCTAAAAAGTTGTGAAATCGAGGATGGATGAGCCAAGTTCCTTGTCGACAGCGTGTAAGAGGAACACTGAAAGTTGGCGCAAGGTAGCAAGATTCATGATGTTTGAGCCTTAGGGTTGATGGTGGTCAGCGTGGTGGGTTTTAGGGCGCCACCAGCCTTATGGCGTGAAAATCATGAACCTTGCCACCTCGCGCCACTTCTTACATGTTTTTGCCAAGAAACTTAGCTCATCCGCTTTCCATTTCACCACTTTTAGGACTGAAGAACTTGGCTGAACTTTTTGAACCTCTGTTGTTTTCGCTTGGATTTCACACTTTTTATACGTGTATAATAGTATAATATATATATATATATATATATATATATATATATATATATATATATACTCGCTTTGCTTTGCTGGGGGCACTGCTCCCAGAATCCCGTGGCGGGCTGCGTTCCAACTTGTGGAGTTTTGGGGTCTACGCCCCCTTTATCGTGATCAGACTGTCCGGGGAACTGAGCCCCCATGGTGCAAATTGTAGCCCATATTCCGAGGAGGCTGCGCCCCCGTAGGGTAGATTTTCCTCATTTATTGTAACCTACTCGTGATGGTACACCTTCATATCAAATTTCGTTTCTCTAGCTCCGATGGTTTGGAAAATGGGTCTTGAAGGTCCATTTTGGATTAAAGATGGCGACTTTCTTTAACGTTTTCTCGTATTGTTGTGACTTACTCGTCATGGCACACCTTCATACCAAATTTCATTTCTCTAGCTTTAATGGTGTGGAAAATGGCTTGGGTGGCCATTTTGAATCCAAGATCATGACTTTTTCGAAATGTACTATTTTTCTAAACTACTCTTGATACTTTTATACCAAATTTCGTATCTCGGTGTGGAAAATGGATTTAAGAGGTCCGCCATTTTTGATCCAAGATGGCGTCTGGGGTAACATTTTGTAATATTTTCTTAACCTACTAGTGATGAGGAACCGTCATACTAAATTTCTTTTTTCTATCTCCAGCCGTTTAAGCTAGCTATATATACTACGAAAATTTCATTTTGGCGGCCATTTTGGATCCCAAATTGCGACTTTTCAACTTTTTTTACCATTTTCTTAACCAAATAAATTCGTGCCGTTGTAGCATAGAAAAGCAAGCAAGTGCATACAAGGGGTTTACACAATATTTATTCAGGAAAATATCCTCCATCCCCTTCTAGAACCTTCTTCCATCTACGAACAAGTCAATAGATGCCATTTTTGTAGAAATTTGTATCCTGCAACTCAAAAAACTGCGCCACTGTGTTTTCAACTTCGTCCCGAGTTTTGAACTGCCGATTGCGAATGTTATTGTCCATGGCCAAAAGGAGCTGATAATCGGATGGAGCGACGTCTGGGTAGTAAGGAGGGTGAAGCAAAAGTTCCCACCCAAGTAACGAGATCACTTCCTTGCTGTGTGAGGTTTCGCATTGTCTTGGTGGTACAGAACCCGTTTTCTGTTCAGGAGTGCTGGCTGTTTCTGGGCGAGTTTGGTAGCTACCGTTTGCAGTTGTGCTGAGTAAACATCTTTTGTGATGGTCTTACCACTTTCCAAAAACTCAAAATGCACTATCCCAGCAATAGTCCACCATACACACAGCATTACCTTCCTCTGATGAATATTGGGTTTAGCAGACAGAGGCATTGCGTCATTGGGTAGCAACCAATGGTACGAACGCTTCTTGTTATCATACATCACCCACTTTTCATCACACGTCAAAATACGGTCCAAAATTGGACACTATTTGTTCCTACTCAGCAAGGATGAGTAAATGTTCAGCCGCTGGAGACTGTTCGCGGCAGTCAGCTTGTGCGGGACCCACTTGCTCATCATCCACGATCGTCCAAGCGCATGCAAGCGTAAACGAATGATTTCATCACTTACCCCAAACCGTTGAGCGAGTTCCTGACATGTCTGGCTCGTATCCTCTTCAATAGCTGCTTTCAGCTGGTCCACATTGAGTGATTTTGGTCTCACAGATCGAGGTTTATCTTCAAGGCTCTCATCACCAGTCGAAAAGGTGCGTTCGCTAACTGTAGCCTCTCCGAATGCCGAGCATATTTTTCTTGCTGCTTCAGTACCTTTTGTGCCCAATTTGAACTCGTAGAGTAAACAGGCCCTAATCACTGCGTTTGACACAGCCATAGTTCACACTGAATATCTCCACTCACACGACTAACTGCAACGTGTTCTCTACGATAGCAGACGTGCCACTGACTAAGCTTTCAGACAAGAGCACACACAGCTACTCACTACGTCATCTCCTATTGCTAAAGGCGGACACGCAACGACGTGTTGCTCAACGGCACAAATTTAGTTGGGCGCCTGGTACCTTCACAGCAAATTTCGTTTGTCTAGCTTAAGTCGCTTGGGCTGTGTATTCTTTGAAATTTTCTATTTGGCGGCCATGTTGAATCTAAAATGGCGACATTTTAAAAATTGCGGAATGTTTCCTTTAGTTACTTATCATCCTCCACCTTCATGACAAATGACAATCCTCCACCTTATTCCGAATCCTCTAAACAATATGATGAGTCAGTGAGTCAGAGAATGATTGAATGAATGAGTTAGCCTAAAATTTCAGAGGTTCACAACTCGAATATGCTTCAAGCTAAGAATATGAAATTTTGCACACCTTCACATATTTGCCATATGTCCTTAACTTCGAAAGCTTATATTCCTATCTTTAACATCTTTTTTCTTACAGGGCCTCGAAATCGCCGATTTCGCCATAAACTTTTGTTCCTGTATAATATGGTTCTGGCAGTGCTGATGTTTTGTGACGCGCAGAACTTAACTGCATGCACTGCCGTGCTCACATATGGAGATCGAAATATATGGGGATAACATTCATAAATCTTTCATAAAATAATACACCGTCAGTCATAGACTAAATAGGAGCATTACTTTAAAATAACTAGTGACATTTAAATCATATGACGAGAATTAAATCTTTTTCGTGGTGCAGCATCTCTACTGGAGATAATTGGGGCTGGAGATGATGCCAAAACGTGTTATACCTTCCTAGAACGCCAACTTAACAACATCCAATCTTCACCACTGGTGATGCTCTAACAGACCTTGACAAAACTGAAACTCACATTACATTATTCGTGTGTTCTATCGGGTAACTTTGGAAATACGGTGAGTGGGGCATCTTCCCCGGTGGGACATCTCCCCAGGATTTACTCTACTAAAGATAACAATATTATGGAATCAATCTTATTTTGTTCAAGGCAATTCAATAACTTTTTTAAGGTTCTTATATTTTTGACATCGATTTTCCACGAGTTGGAACTTCAGAGAAGTGTCCATCTTGCACCCAACCCTTCAATTGAAAGTTTCAGAGAGACGAAAGAGAGGAGTACTTTTTGATAGTAGTAGGTAGTAGAAGCGTGGTCACTTTTTGTAAGACAAATGAGACCACCCGAAAAGTAACAGCAAAGTACAGATCTATCTTTAATTCATTGGAAACTTGGAAATACATTGTCTAACTTAGGAGAGCCAGGCGCACGGGATTATCCCGGTGTTACCAGAAAGTTTCGTATATCAATTATTTACTAATTGTAATTTTGAATAAAAAAGAATCTTTAAGGGACTAAATGAGAGGAGTTACCATATTGACAACAACACTCATAAAAATAAAATATTGAATGTAAAATACCTACAATTAGAATGTTAGATTTTCTTGTAACATTACACTTCCGAGCCTGTACTTTTTGGTCAAGAAGTCTACATTTTCTGAAGTTAGATTATTAACTAAATTAGTAAACATCTTAGAACTCTGTACTTAGGGGCCCTTTTAGCAATTAATTACTTCGGCCTGTTTCGATTGTTTTAGCTGTTATGTTTCTAGAATCCAAAATCATCTATGCGCCAGTCGGGATTCGAATCCGGAACCTTGGAAGCGCTGGCCTGACGCCTCAGACCACACGACTACGTAGTCTCCAATCAAATTAGTAGAAGCCTTTCCAGCAGATAATCTAGGTACTGAAAAAGCAATGCTACCTACATTTGAACCCTGTATACACAATATGGTACTTAATAACATATTAACTAAATAGTGTCGCGTACTTCATTATGGAAACTCTGATAACCCTATATAGCATCTTTAGAGTATACCTGCCACATGTCCATTTTTTAAGCTTTAGAGGAAGATTGGAACTTCCATTAAAACTAAGAGAATTATGTTAAACAATTGAGACTTTTTTATTTGATAGAGTTGTCCCTTAGCTTCTTTACAAACGTTAGAAGGCTCTGAGCAACTAAAATAATTGATGGATAAATTGATTTTGACAAAAATGGACATGTGATAAGTGTGCACCAATGACGCGATATTTTGCCTTCGTATACAGTGTATTTTGATTATTTTTAGACGAGCATTGATGATGCCAATACTTACAAATTTGTACTTACTGTTATATGAAGTGGCATAATAAGCAACAATCAAATTTAGAAGAATTTTGTATAACTACATGTTGAAGCAAGTATTCGCTCCCAATATACTACCAGAGCCAACAACATGTAAAACTAAACTTTTAAGTTCTGTTGAGAGCGTTTCACAATCAATTTCTTTAGGTACGCGAAGTTGACCCACCCACATTAAGCTTTTAAAACCAAAACCATGCTAGTACTTTGTGCTAATTTGCACACACTATCCCATATTTTGTGCATGCTCGGTTTAGCCCAGAAAGAAAAACAACGTGGTTGGGCCAACTTCATATTGGTTCAACCACAACAAGCTATCGAAATAAAAACCATTTCAGGATTTAGTGCATATCTTGTGCTAATTTGTGCACACTATCCCATATTTTGTGCATGCTCGGTTTAGCCCAGAAATCAGAAACAATGTGGTTGGGCGAACTTCACTCCGGTCCAACCACAACAAGGAATCGGAATAAATGCCGCTACAATTTTTTTTTTTTTGCATATTTTATGCTAATTTTGGACAACTTCCTAAATTTCTATTCCTCGTATCAGCTGATCTAATGATGATCCGAAAATGAAATTTAGAGACATGTAAGAGGATGGTATAAAGTATTTTTGTGATTTTTTTTAAAAAATTAAAATTGTTTTTGTTTTTTTAAATCAAGATTGAAAAATTTTAGAATCTTTCAAAAATAAATATTTAAAAAAAATTATATCAAGTTACATATCATATGAAAGCCTATTTCCGTAACTTTAAAATGAGCCAAAGATAAGGTCTCTAGGGTTAACGTCTGGGGAGATGGGGTGGTGGTGAACACGTGTTGGGAGTGACATGGTTATGAAAATTTTCGGCCATCCATTCTTGGGTTGTATGTACTGTATGGGATGGTGCGGAGTCTTGCTAAAAAACATATGGCCTCCAATGTGCTACATCAGTAATCCAAGGCTTCACAACCGTGTTCAACGCTCCGGTGTAAGCAACGGCATTGACTCTGACACCTGAAAGAAAGAAATGTGGAGACATCACGTCGCCTTCACTGTTCACGACCTCCATATATTTTATGTTGTTCTGGCTCTGGTTTTTCCTGGTTCTCTCGGACAAGAACTCTCTTCGCTGCATTACGTACGACATGTAACGAAAGTCCTCATGAACCACACGTCGAATAGTGGCATCGTCAACCAGCAGCTCCCTGGCGAGGGCCCTCATGGAGTTCCCAGGATTATAATCGATGTCAGCTTGGACAGAAGTACAGAACTGACGAATTCTGGCATCCTGATGATGTCAGAGCGACGACAATGGCGTTTCCTGTGAGAAACAGTTGCCCCATCAACCCTAGTAGCCCTCAGTTCTTTCCGAACTTTGAAGACGAAAGACCGGGCGACTTTCAGAAATGCAGTGATCTCTCAGCCAAGGTTACCACGACAGCGTGCCTCTTCATTTCCTGGGTTCGCCTAGGTAATGCCATGTTCACCTGCAACAGAAAAGGCTTTATAACGGTGACGTGCAGGATATTGTGTCACTTATAATGTGTGTTCCCAATTACCTGCCGCTCCCTGGAGTGCAGTTTACCTCCGAGGTACAGATAAATACTCAAATTAATAAAAAATAGTGACTTAATCATCCGCACTAATGTGTTGGTGGCCGAGATTATGGCACGCGATCAAAATTCTGGTGGTGGTATCACGCGGATTTTCGAGACAGCAATTTAGCAGCGCCACCACGTCATTCATTCTATTGCCTCAAATGTTGCTTTTATTTTCAGAAGAGACATCACTCTACGAACCATAAGACCAGTGTTGTAGTCCTAAAATTTTCACAGTCGCTATGAATAGTTTATGAATCTTTAAGCGGAGACTATGCTTCCATTAAACTTTAATTCATAACAAAAAAGGCAAAACGCTTTGATTGTGTATTTTCCAGTGAGGCAATACGAATTATATGTATAATGTGTTGCATTGAGAGAAGGAGAAAAAAGAAGATCGTTGAGACTTTTGCACAACTGCGAAGTATCTCCGTGTATCAGTTAACCAGGAAGTATAATTCTTTATAAGAGTCACTTGCGTAGCCCGTTATGAGACTTATTCCATACATCGAAGAGTCAAACTTCTGCCTTGCTTTTGAAAACATAATTCAAATCTCATATTACTCAAGACCTAAGATACCTTCCAAGGTAAGAAAACTTCTGCTCAAATTGACTGTACAGTACATGCGCATTTCTACAAATGACTTGCATTCCTACATGCTTTGCTGAAGGAAAATTCCATGACTATTGGAAACAATCCAATGTTGTACCAATTAACAAAAAACGAACCAAGTCTTTAGTTACCTCTTACAGGACAATTTCTCTTCTTCCTGTTCTATCGATAATCTGTGATACGATAGTATCAAAACGTATTCTAGCGCATGTTGTTCCCCATCTCTCCTTCACCATCAACATGGTTTTATTCCAGGGGGCCTCTTGCGAAACAAACCTTGCAGGTCTCCAAGCTACTGCCATTAGCGTTTAAAAATGCAAAAAATGAACTTGATGTAATTTACTTGGATTTTTCCAAAGCATTTGATTCAGTCAATCACACCCTTCTTATTTACTAAATAACGAAAGGATTCTATATTAAGCATGGAACCAGATCAGACATACCTTAGGCTCAACATTATCAAAATATTGGCGTTGTGTTTGACAGTAAATTAACCTTTCTTAATCACATTGACTACGTAATTATCAATGCAATGAAAACTCTAGTTCTGCTACATAGGTTTACCGATATCACTAACATGCTTGCACTTAGAACGCATTTCCTAAGCTGTGTTTTGCCAATTATTGATTATACCTCTCCTATCTGGTCCATGGTAAGTGTCAGTGATCTCTTATGGTTGGATAAAATCATGAATTTCTTCATACGTATAGTCAATCATAGATGCCCTTTGTTATCTCGCCTATACAAAACTGATATTCTTTCTAACCTTCAACTAAATGACCTTCCTACTCGATGTAAACTTTCGGATCTTAGATTTATTTATAATATAATGAATGGTAATGTCCACACAAATGACCGTCTCCCATTGTTTCAATTACGTGTTCCGAGATCTAATAGCAGGTGCAATGAATACTTTTACATCAGAAACTCAAAGATTACCTTTAGAAAAGAAATAGTTCCTAATCAGAGTTCCCGCACTTTACCACTTACCAACCAATAAGCCTTGGTTTTACTTTTACCTTCCCAAAACTACCTTTATGAAACTTTGTGAAAGGGAGTTATCTTAATATCACATCGATTGTATTTTATTCTATCTATTGTATTTGTCTGTTCAGTTATAGTTTTTCTGTCTTTTATTATTATCCTTTTTGTTGCTATTTTTCTATGTTACTTCCTAGTGTAAAATGACTATCACATACTGTTCTAGGATATGCACTTTAAATAAATAAATAGAAATAAAATAAACAAAATTATTATTATATTCAACAGTTTGCGATAAAACGCAGACGCTCTTCCCCTTCTCAACATGTTGTTCCCGATGAAGTGGAACCAAAAGTATTTGACTGTATTACTAGTAATCTCACCGGGGTAATTGGGAAATTAAATAAATAAACGAAGCGAAAGTAAATGGTATACACATCTTTGCAGAAGGTATGCGCCAATGTGTAAGGTTAATCAAAGGGTATACGGCGTATACCTCCGTATACCCTCGACTACAGCACTGCGTAAGACACATATTTACTTTGTGCTAGTAGTGTATTTAAAATGAGATTCGAGTCTGACATTGTAAACCTTTTGCAGGGTGCAAGGCATATTTTAGTTTCTCAAATATCAATCTCATACTTACTCACAAAGGCAACTCGCCATTATGAACATTGATTGTTGTTTGATTTAAAGATATTTACTTAACAATGATAAATTTCCTTAGAGTGCGAATGATGCATAAACAGCTTATATACTGAATGTTTTGTAATATTATAATTTTGAAATATATATTTTTTTTAAATTCATTCCTATGCAAGTTTAAAAATATGCACAAAATATGCACTAAATCTCGGAGTTGCCGTTATTCCGATTGCTTATGCTGATTAGTACGACAAAATGTTTTCGTTTTCTGGGCTAAACGTTTCCATAAAATATAAGATAATGTGCATAAATTTTGCACAAAACATGCACTCAATTTGGAGGGTTTTTTTATGTCTATTACTCGTTGTAGTTGGGCCAGCGTGAACTTTCTTTTCGTTATGAGGGCTAAGCCTAGAGGGCGTAAAATAGGTGAAGCTGTCTACATATTACTACAAAAGATGCAGTAAACATCTGACAGCTTGTTACGGTTGGGCCAGCGTAAAGTTTGGCCAATTTTATTGTTTCGATTAATATGCTAACCCCAGAGTTGACAAAATATGGGATAGTGTGATCAAATTAACACAAACTATGCACTAAATTTTGGAGTGGTTTTTATACCGATAGTTTGTTGTGTTTGGGCCAGCTTGAAGTTGGCCCAACCACGTTGTTTTAGAGTTCTGAAGAAAATCGATTATGCACAAAATAAGGGGTAGTATGCACAAATTAGCACAAAATATGCACTAAACCCTATAGTGGCTTTTATTTCGATAGGTTGTTATGGTTGGGCCAGCGTGAAGTTGACCCAACCACATTCTTTTCGATTTTGGGGCTAAACCGAGAACGCACAAAGTATGGGATAGTGTGCCCAAATTAGCACAAAATCCTGGAGTGGTTTTGGGCTTAAAAGCTTTATGTGGTTGGGCCAACTTCGCGCACCTTTGCTCTTTTACATTACGTCAAATAACCTAGCGGCCGTAGCTCAGTTGGTAGAGCGTTGGCTTAGCAATCGGAGAGTCCTGGGAATAAACCCAGCGGCCACCCATCTTTTAGTGAGTGTTTTCAGAGATTTTTCTTTAGTCACATCAAGCAAATATCGGGATGGCATCTTGATATTACGCCATGACTGATTTCCTTCCAACAGCCCTTCATATCCTGACCTGAGCCAAAGTTGCCTAAAGTCTATAAATAAATTCAATGCGATGTAAAGAAGAAATTGGCTGAATTTACTGCTTTATTTTCAGAGTTTCTTCATGATATTTTTTGAGACTGAATAATTATAATGCACCATTCAAATCTAGCTTTCGTAAGACAAATTAGAACACATAAACAGGCCACCGTAAAACAAATTTCTATTCTAAATTCGTTCATGATTTTCTTAAGTTGGAAAATGTTCTATGATATCTCAGCCTCAAAGCACAATAAAAATTTAATTATCTAGTTATGATGTAATACTCATATATCGTCTTCGCATATTTGATTATATTTTCATATCAACTTTTATGATGTAAACACTTCCAAATTTATACTCACTCTTGTATGCAATGACACCGTACGCCACAGTCAATATTAGAAGCATTTTGTATAACTGCATCGTTTATACAAGTATTCACTTCCGTTGAATTACCAGTAATGATAACCAATCACATGTACCACCAAACTTTTATATTTGTTGTGTATGGTTTACAATCACTTATACGCGTACGTGTTGATTAGTATACAGAAAGGGTAAGAATATTTGCACACGTTTATGATATAATATATCCGGTTGTGAGCTTTAACGGCAAATAGAAAACGATTATTTTTATCTGTTTTCCTTTTAAAAGTGGAACACTTTGCGTCCATAATTAATCCATCCGCACGTGTTAGTGAATCTTTAACGTTAAACAGAATTTTAGAAGTATTGTATTTGTTTTGTGAAAATTTACTCACAAAAGTTAGTGCTTTCGGTTTTTAATTTCTGAAATTTCTTTATCTAGCATTTTCATAATAATAATATCGTTAGCGCGCAACCGTGTTTAATGTTCGTAAGCGGAAAGCACTTTATAGAATTACTCGTTTTTCCACTTAATAAGTAGAGGTTAGAGTTATAAAAAATACTAGCTCTTTCCTCCAGGAGAATTGTTTCACAGATCTCTATGCCACATAGTTAGACAACCAACATGACCGTACAAATATGCTCCAAAACATGGTACACCAGGATATTCCTCCATTTGGAGGAAGAACGAATTGAGTCGTTGAGTATCATTTAGTGAACCAGGGGATAGATAGGCAGAAATTCTATTCACGTCAAGTTATTAGATAGCACTTAATGCAAAGAAAAGGAAAAAATAATAATATAGACATCATGCAGGAATCGTCGTTATGCATGAAAAAGGTTATGGCGGGTTAAAGTTCAAATAGAAAGCGAATATAGCTGCTTGTGATGTCCATGTTTTGCTGATTATCCCGATGGTAATACGTCGTAAGTTGCTCCCAATTAATGTAATGTGTAGAATGATATCCCTCTCTCTGGCTGATCTCGCGCTTTATGTTATTCGTGTATGAATGTCCTTGTGCATGTTTGCTCCTCTTATTGATGTCAATAAAAGTTCTTTTTTCTTTTCGTTCCAGAAAATGGAAGCAGGTGCTATCGTTCATGCTCTGTATGAGAAATATGGATTTGTTAATAGGAGAATGAATAGGTATGAAGATTCATTGTACAAACAAATAGTGGAGATACTTGAGGACAAGATGGAAATCATAGAAGAAGTTAGAACTCTTTGATTTGCTGGTGACAGTGATGAAAGCGATGATGGAGACTACGGTGATGACGTCTTTGATGAGGAAATGCCAAGTACATCGCAAGGTTCTCAAACACATCAAGAGTCTCCGACACCTGTAGCTTCTTCAGGTGAAGAATATCAGCCTTTTCCAAAAAAACAAAAACACATCTTGGACGATGATTATAACGAAGCAGCTTACATGTTTTGGACACACAATGAGAACCCGGAAAAGAAACGAAGGAAATTTTCATCTGTCAAGTCACAGTATAGATTAATTCAATCCAAAAACATCCTCTTTGAATATGCGAAAAAAAAGGCAAAAACCCAGCTATAAGAAACTTAATGCAGCAATTCACTATAAATTCAAAGAAATGGTCGAGAGATGTGCAATTATACACGATAATACTCTTCGCTTTTAGGCTCTTCAGATAAGTAAAGAGCTAGCCGGATAATACTCTACAATTCAAGGCATCTCGTCACTGGCTGTCTAATTTTAAAAAGAGAAACAATATCGTCAGTCGTTCTATCACGCATAGGGTTAGCAAACGTGGAAATCAAAAGAGGCTGAATTACATCATTTATCTACGACATTTATTACGTCCATGAAAGAACTTATGTTACTAGAAGACCTGAATCCTCGTCAAGTATTAAATGCTGATCAAAGTCGATTTGACAAGGAACTCCATGCATACAGGACTCATAAGACTAAAGGTACGGTGGTTGTAAGAGGTGCTTTGGATCCGTCAGTGCTACTACTCATTCATATATGATCATGCCGGTTATTTCCATGGATGGTGAAATATTGCGTCCGATGTACGTTCTTGTATCCGAATCCAGTGGTCAATTTCCAGGAAATAAGCAAAAAGATCCCGATAACATAGTGTCCCATCCAGGAACGACTGCAAACATGAACAAAAATGATTTAAAAGAGTTTTATTCTGTATTCTGGAATAGCCTGCCTGCCGATCGTGATAAAGTGTTGCTTTTGCTGGATTCATGGAGTGCAAATAAGGATGATAACGTATCAAATGAATTATGCCCTAATCATATAACACTGTTCAAACGTTTAATTCCTGGTGGTTGCACTGGTTTCATCCAACCACTTGATGTTTACTTCTTCCGTCCATATAAATCATTTATCAGGTTCATTACTGACACAGTTATCGCTTTCTCGGAAATTAATCTCTTGAATCGGGATAACATTTTACGAATGCAGTCCTTCACTCTCTTCCAATTCAGCGCCTCACGATTTCGCAACATGATCAGGTTTGCGTTTTACAAAAGCGGCTACTTGGATGAGGAGCCCGAGCCCTGGATGTCCCCATTGGATTATTGTTTTGATTCTAATATACGTGACGAGTATTACAAGACCTCATGTGAGAACATATATTTTGTCAAGTGTGCTCATTGTGAGCAAAGTATCTGCTTATCACACGCCTTCATTGACGACTTACATATTGATTGTATCAATGTGTAGTACTTTGTACGTACCTCTTTCCTTCACATGAATCGTATTTCAATTCAAAACCATATCCTTCTGACTTTTGTTCTGCCTTTCGTTGTGGCTTGTTTCAATACAATTCGCTTTCTCTTTGAACTTTGACCCGCCATAACCTTTTTATTTCTGGAGCTCTGCAGCTAGGATTTCACAGGTGTACTATACTCGTCACTAGCTTCAATTTAAGGTATAACTTGATGAGCAACTCGAGTCCTCACTTCGGGTACTTTACTTGTTAGTATATGTACTGTATTATCCCAATTTTCATTTTGGGGACATACACTATTTGGGAGTTCCGCCCCCTGTGCTTTCCGTGGCTACACCCTGTGGAATGCTGATTTTTTTAAAATGCTACTGAATAATATGTATTTTATTTGTAATAAACGGCTGTCACTTGTCTGAAAATTTGATGAGAGCTTTGTCAACTGAGCTCTGTTGAAACTTTGTAGATATCGTCACTCGCAATTATTTTTACGAGTTTTTATATTCATACTTGGAACTATAGTGATTAGCTCAACATTTACGGTAATTAGTGGCAGAGAAACAAGTAATTGGTCTTAACTGCACTTAGCATTGACAAAGCAATAAAGAAAAACGGAAATGTCACTCAAGTTTTCAAAAGCAATTATTATGTAGTGTTGATTAAGTGCAAAGTACCTAATGATAAATACAGAAGGCCTTTCAACGTTTATGGCAGCAATGAGAGTGCCTGTAAACAGGGTGTATGTTATTTGTCAACAAAACAGGTAAGAGAAAAAAATGTAGAATGTGTATTTCAGTATTTCATAACCAGGAACCGTGCTACAGGAAAATGAGGTCCCACAAAATCTACTTAGGCCACAAGTTTTATCAGTACTCTTCATTTTATACCGTAAAGTTAAGTTATCCCCCCCCCCACGACTTTTGCAAATTAAATATTTTATAGCACCCCCAGTTTTTAGCCTGTTGGCGTCGATGTTCATAACTCAAGGATTATTATATAAGTCAAAAACAGGTCAGATAGCGATGTAAAGCGTTGGATAGGACTGAAAATGTTGGTCCATATTGAATTAGAGTGGAAGTGGACGACTGACTGATATTAACTGTTGACTCTAGTTTCTTAACGTCAAACATCAATCTAGCACTTCAATATCGTTAAGTATAAAGGTCAGTAGGCAGCAGCGCTGATGCTGATATGTGCCACAAGAAAATTAGTGGTACCTGATCCATGTGGAATAAAGTTTCCGTAAAACAAAATTTGCTAGTCAAACACTGCAAGACGCACGTACAAAATAAACGAATATTTTGCTAATATTTAGTGTAAAAGGTCTTTCTCTTACTACACAAAAGTAATTGAGGCGCCAGAGAAATTTCCCTCCTTCAAATAACGCACTACCTATACAAGAAGAGTTCCCTCGGCGCCGTTATTGGTTGTATTCGATTTGAAGGTCCTCTCTTTCAGTTATTGTTCATCAACTGTTTTTTTCACTGAAGAGGGGCCTCGTCGCAAAATTCTTGGATCAAGTCTCTTCTAGTCCTTTTCGCAAACCTTCCATAGACTGTCGAGTCTGCGAGGCTGTGTATTTCCCCAAAATCGTTTCAGCAATGGAAAATCTCAGAAACTCACGCGGGAGGTATCAGAAGATTTTCATAGGAATGTCTACAAAAAGAATAACATGAATTCCCGTTTTAAAGGCCATCCGAACTCAAGGAGAGTATACATTCAGGGTGCATCCTAAAGACACTATTCATCTATTTTCTTTCATACCGGAAGGTCGGCCATCTTAAGGCCTGTTCATATAACGTCTTCTCCTTTGCTTGTGCCCCTTTTTGCCAAGGGTACATCCCATCCATCCTTCGCGTCCTTTATTGTTCAATTGTTTCATGTAGAAACTAGCGCCACCTATAAATTAACGGATGAAGAAATCATTGCGCTTTAAAACGAGGAAGCAGGGAGGAAGTGACCTCGCGTGGAAACCGGTGGTGTGGAGAGGGTAGTCCCACGCGATTAGCTTCTTGTCTTCCGTTGTTCCTTCCATTGTATCAATGAAGTTAGTCGTTCCGTTCATTGTTTGTTTATTCTTTCGTGGTATTTTGGAGATTCTGTTCAAAATAAGATTCTGTTGTTATTTGCAGTAACATTTTTTTTTAAAAAAATAACAAAATTTATAGGGGAAGAAACCATTTATTTTAGGTAAGCGTCTTCTTGCGTTGTTGGGGATGATAGTTTCAAAATCAAAAGAAGTTTTGTTAAAGCCCTGTTCTTTGTAGACGCTGTATGTGGTGCGGTCCATTCTCTTCTGTTCGTGTGTACAAAGTACAAAAATACTACAATAAATGATCTGATGTATTGCTGTTTTTTTTTTAAAATATCGCGTTGGATTGGCTCTTGTTGAATTGAATTGAAGTATAACTTTATACATCATTCAATCAGACTGGCACATGGTAAAGGAAAGAATGGGAAATGAAGCGGTCAGCATCTTACTTACGTGCCATTCCGGTATTCGCTTAGTAAAGAGGGAGACCCTGGAAAATCTGTCAGGATGATCGCTCGTAAGGTTCGAACTTGAATTTTAATTATTAGTTTCAGGCTCCTAAGGTTCAGCTTGGGTCAGGGGAGAGGAAAGGATGCGGGTAGGTGTCTGCCAGGGCCTAAGTTGAAGGTACCATCTAGGCATTTCCTTGGCGTGACTGAGGAAAAGCTGTGGAAAACCTCAGCCAGGATGGTCAGGAAGGGGAGGAGTCGACCAGAGCCTAAGTTGAAGGTACCATCCGGCATTTTACTGATGTGACTGAAGAAAATACCTGAAATTCTGTCAGAATGGTCGGTCGCTGGTATCGAACCTAGGACCTTCAGCATAAGAATCTAACGCTCTATCAGTGATTCTATCAGACCCCCTGTGGTTGTGCCACCCCAAATTTTCTAGAAAACTCTAAACTTTAAAATTTATACGGTCAAAAATCGATAGAGACCGTGCACGACCTCTCCCTGACTTTACATCCTCGCAAACAAAGTACTGGCGGAATCAATGCGCTGTACCAACTGAACTACGATCGCTTCCTGTTTTACAGAATTTCACGAGCCTAGCCACGGGACAAGGTGAGCAGTATTCACCTTATGTACATTAATAATGACAGGTGCAGCTAGCTGTATTCCGCCATCAAAACAGGATATGCAGATATTCAGGATGGTTCTACTTTTTCGAATTATTTACTTAAAACACTATACATCCATGGTCTCCCTCTATTGTTCTATTGACGAATATAAAATGTCACAAAATTGATTTCAAATAATCGAATTCAGTTACTCTTTAAACATTACAGCAATTTGTTGTACGCATCACGTTGTTGATAATTTCTTTAGTATCATTTCTATTGCACTGCATTTTGAACGCTTTGAAACCTTTTCGCTGATTTATGTAATAATACAACTTACATAATGCACTGAAACATTTATGTGTAGCTGTTCCCTGGAAAGTCTTTCAAAGAGAAAAACGCAAAGAATTGCAATTGTAATGAAAGACCTGCTCACTGGTCGGTACAAGTAATCAATAAATAAGTAATATGACAAAGAGCGCCCATGTTACGATTATCGTGAGAGTGGGAGACAGCGCCCATACATATACTGCCTTCTTTTTTAACTGACATGATCCATACATTTTGTGCCATATTAATATAATTTTCTCTGGATAGGGGAGGAGGAGCGAGAACCCCCTTGGCCCCCTAATGGGCGTCCTTGAATATGACCATGTAAACTATTGTCTTAAAAATACGCGCCATACAATACCCCTCGAGCGAAAGAGAGGGAAAAGCTCATGCTATCAAAGCATCTTGCAAAACGAGTACAACTGCCCAGTTTGCGTTTCTGATTATTCGTGCTTTTTCAATTGTTTGCCTACGATATCGCAACCACCACTCCTATCCCGCCACCCGCTGCACAGTTGTTTATGCTCCTAATGCTTTTCAAAGATATCGCAATAGTCGCCAAGTATACAACGTCCAAAATGCTTCCTTTCCTAGACTCCTTCCAAGATTCCTTCACTTCACTCCTTTTGGTTTCGCAGCAAAAGGAAGAAAATGAAGCATTTAGGATTGGGTACACAGTCTCCTTGATTCGAGCTATGTACGTCAGAGTTGACTGGGCCGTACGACTTGACTCCTTGATCTGGTGAGTGGCAACGCGAGATATGTCACTGTCATATAGCGACGGAATATCATGGCTGCAAAGCAGCTCGAGAATACTCTTCTAGTAATAGACTGCATTTGTTTTTCGCTCTTTTGTCCATTATGTGTAGGGGAGGTTTCCCATTGTAGCAGTAACCTGTAACAACCATGAAGCACAACATTTGTGAACGTTCACATACACTGTCAGAAGAACCTCTGGAATCATGTGAATAATAGTACATTGGCCTCCTTTTATCACATCCCGTGCTTTATCCAGATTGACTATACAATTCAAGTGGTTCCTTGCAAGTTTGGGTTCGTACAGCTTTAGGCTTTTGGTCTCCATGGCATGTGAAGGATGTAGTATAGGTTGAAACATTATGTTTCTTCAACAGTTGAACATTTTGGACAATTATGCAAATTACGTTAGCTGGAGAACGTTTCAATACCTTTGTCATTTCTCTCTGCATTGGCGGTTTCTCTTGGAGCAGCAGGGTCCTCACTTCTCGAACCACGTCAGGAGAACGCCATGGTATTCTATGTACGATGCTTAACGCTGCAGGTACCAGCAGCAGCAGCTTTGACGTTCTCTTGCAACTGAACACAGAATTGATTTCTTCATCAGACATAGTAAACCTTGACCTTACTCTGTTTAACGATTGACCTATAACTATAACCAACATTGGAAAGGGAATTATGCCTATTGTGCAAAGGCCCTAGTAAAAAAATGTGCACTACAAAGTAAATATGACGAGGGAAATGCTCTTGAACGTTAACTACAAACAAGAAAATGAAATCCTCTTTTTACGATATTTTCTACAAAACTTCAACGGTAAGAAATCCACAAATAGCCGAAAAGGCAATGAGTTAATTCGTAAAGGAATTAAAGAACGAAATAACAAAAATATAAAAGCTTTCCTCTACTATTAGATAGGCATAATAGTTGTTTGCTTGTGAGAGACAGACGGACAAACGCCACCCTGTGTAATACAAATATCGTGTTTAAAAGCACCTGAGCTAATAAAAAAAGTATTTGGGTCTACAATTACTTAAGACGCCCAAAGTTCTTTTGTCTACATGCTGCTTCGAAGTTGCCAGGTGATGTAAGATGTACCTTTATTATTTCATTTAGTATCTTGGAGTAGCTGTGGCTTAGGCGGTATCGCGACTGACTACGAAGGGCTGCATATTAAATCTTGGTCAAGACACTGCTGGAGACGTTTCTTCATTGATCCCATTTCTGATGCTCTGAGGTGCATTCAGCCTCCAATCCAGAGTGTTCTTGGTACTCCTGGGCACCTTGGTAGGTAAGGTTCGGCCACCCTATCTCACTTCGTGCCCTGGTCGAAAATATTCAATTTGGGCATCCTGCGATCCTGCGTATCATGGCGGTTTTTGTTGTTTTCGAAGTGTCGAGCTATAAGCTCATGCCTTCCATATGAAGTGTGTTGACAATGACTCAGCTGTGGTTGAAATTTGAAATGAACCGTCGAAACTGTCTCGATCGGAAGAAATTAAATGAATGTTTTCCAATGTTATTATAATGTTGATAATTTAGTGAATTTGTAATTTTGAGATGTAATGAGGTCGTAGGAGTGTTGAGTTATTTTCATCGAAGAGAAGTCGGCGAGCTGTGTTTCCTTAAATAACGACAAACTTGTCGTAAGTCAGTGTGGGGTTATTCCTTCCAGAAATTTGCTGTGTTGATTGTATATTCGTCTTGAGTTGACTTTGTTCACGATGCGATTATGGTGGATGAGGCATTTTGTACGTGTGACGTCTAGGAATACTTGTTCCTATAGCTTGAATTTCGGGATATGTCGAGTTGTGGAGTCTAGTCCAGAAATTGTGCAATTGATGATCAATTACTTGGTGGATGTAAGGTAAGTCAAGGTCTTCATGAAGTTGAGTGATGCGAGTATCTCTTGAATGTCCTGTTATGATTCTTGCTGCACGATTTTGAACAAGTTGAAGTGTACGTAAATGGGTCTTTGCTGCATGACTCCATGTAGGCATAGCGTATAGCATCAGAGATCTGACCATCATATAGTAGATATGCAGTCTGGTTTCTATGGGTAGGATGTGACTATGGAGCATTGGATATAGATAGATTAGACGTTGTGTAGCCTTTTTTGTAGTGTTCAGTATGTGTTGACGGAAAGTGAGTCTTTTGTCTAGAATGACTTCTAGATATTTGGCTTCAGATTGAAGGTTGAGATGTTGATTTTGCAGCGTGAGTGGTGCTGGTAGTGTTCCATATCTTCTGGTGAAATGAACTACAACTGTTTTGTCCGCGTTGATTTTTGTCCTCCATTTTGTGGCCCATTGATCTATTTGTAGGAGATGTCGTTGAAGTTGTAAGCTGGCATAGTTGAGGTTGCTGTTAGATGAGAATATGGCGGTATCGTCTGCAAAAGTTGCTATGGTGGTGAAAGGAGATGTGGGTATATCTGGGCATTGCACACGGGATACCTTTAATTTTATTTCTCTCCTTTTTAAGTAGATTTCGAAGAAAATATACCTATTGACATCGGTACGATATGAAAGTGTATATTTATATATATATAGTATATAAACACGCTAGCGGCCATAATTTTGAAGATATTTGAACCAAATTTTTATATGTTGTTTCTAGGCTTAATAGCTCGGTTAAGTTCGTTAATGGGCAAAATCGGTCGCCATCTTGGATCCAAAATGGCGGACCTAAAAATCCATTTTCCACTCCGTTTGAGCTAGAGATACGAAATTTGGCATAAAGGTTCATTATGACTAGTAGCTTAGGGAAATATCACAACATTTGGGAAAAGTCGCCATCTTGGATCCAAAATGACCGCCCAAAATCCCATTTTGCACACCGTTTGAGCTGGATAAATGAAATTTTACTTGAAGTTGTACTATCACAAGTAGGTCACGACAAAATAAGAAAACTTTCAAAAAGTCGTCAACTTGGATCCAAAATGGCCGCCCCAAAAACCCAATTTCGAAATCATTGAAGGTAGAGAAACGAATGAAGGTGTATGACCAAGAGTAGGTTACAATAAATGGGGCAAATCTTCCCTTTGGGGGCGCAGCCAACCGTGGGAGGGTGAAGATGTACTCCGTGGTGGTGTAGTGCTGCAGGGAGATTTTGGTTAAGATAAAGGAGGCGCATCCTCTCAAAAGCACTGAAGTTGGGGGGCGAGCCCCGGCTCCCAGCGAAACTTCGAAATCTACCTCAGCCTGTAGGCCTACCGAAAGGGATTTTTTATATTAAGAATAACATGAATTATGGTCAACAACTACATTATAGAAGCAATCAGGATATCCCAACATTTTCTGGTCAAAATAGTCCCAGAATGCTCGATTTACGTAGATTCCGAAGTGGCAACTCTACCGTATTGAAGCGTCTGTAAAAATAAGTTACTGCACACATGGTCAATGGAGCTTTCAAGTACGTACATGGAGAGACGTGATAACGCTTGCTGCATTATTCTCCGAAGGATACGTTACGTTAAGTACGTCCAAAATTGTAACAGATTAATATTTAACAAAGGTAAGTCATACCTTCTATAACATAATGCAATATTTCTCTCACCAGAAGAGTTCACTTGAGCTGCAATTATACGGACAGGCTTTCATGACATATGGACATCTGGTAGCAGTCTCATTGTGTTAACACCCAATAGTATGACGTAACAAGCTGAATAAAAATTTTGAACGAAATAGCCTTGGACTACACTATTTGAATCACAATACCATATATGTAGCTCAAGTGGTTAGAGGTTGGTTTAGCATTCGAAAGGTTCCAGTGGAAAGCAATCCTGATTTAGGTTTTCCATAGTTTTCCTTAGTCTCACCAGACGAATGCCGAGATGATATCTAAAATAATAAGAGTGGGTGCTCCTTTTATCCGTATTCGTCCCTTTCCTGCCCGTGAACTTTAGATTTCAATTGACGGACGTTAAGCTCCGTAAAAAAATTACTACGGATGCTATTAAGTCGACACAATGTTACATTGTCATTGCCTCACAAATCAGCTTCAATGAAGCACACATTGCTCCTTCAGGCGTTCGGAGGTTCCGGGTCCCGGACACGGTCACCCGACTACTAAGCAACCCTTGAGGTGTGTGCAGAAGATGGACCTCAGTAAATACTTACTCAACGGTAGAAACTCGCATGGTCGAGACTCGGTAAAGGCCGGCATGGCTATCTCTATACCTTAACCCTTCCATCAAGGGAAATATTTCGGTTCGAACAGGAATTTATTGGATAAGACTTCGTATATATATTCGTCCCCGATGCTGATAATGCCTGAAAAGTAATTCGAACATATAAGGTCGCGTTTATGCGATACAGGCCGTTAAAGTTTAGAGCGAGGGGAAGACAGCCCGGGTAGCTGCTGCAATGGCTTCCACAGTTCGGTTCGAACAGGCATTTATTGCTCAAAATATCTACATGAACATACCTGACAGTGCTGACAAAGGCTACATACCCACTCGAGCGGGTAACAAATAGGTTATCAGATATGGGCCAGTATTTGTTGTCAGAAATGTCAGTGAGGGTTTTACACAACGTGAGATAACAGAAGGGAGAATCACAATAGGCACACAGGGCAAATGACGTATCAGGGAACCTTCAAGAGCACACTCCATGAGCGCGATGCACCGTCAAACACGTACCCAGAAGTTGGTTTCGGGGGTGGGAGTACAGCGCCTTTCACAAAGGGTCCAAGGTCTTTCTGGGTGTGAAATTTACGTAAAATGCATGTATTTTTGACAAAAAAGATACTAAAGTCACACACAAGAAGAATTGCAGTAGGAGGGCTTCTGCGTACGTCCATATCCGTAACGTGCGGTCCTATTTTGATTCTCCCTTCTGTTTTACTCACTTTGTAGAAAAGCCTCACTTGCATTTGTGAGGACCAAACTATATTACACGCTCGAGTGGTTTTGCAATCTTTGTCACCACTGTCAGGTATGTTCATGTAGATATTTTGAGTACTAAAATGCTTGTTTAAACCGAAATTGCGGGAGCCATTGCAACGGCTGCCAGGGCTGTCTTCCACTTACTTCAAAACTTAACGCCCTCTATCGGACAAGCGCGGCCTAACACAGTTGCAATTATCAGCATCGGGGTACGAATATATATATATACGAATCTTGTTTTAAAAAAATCCTGTTCGAGCCGACACACTTCCCTTGTAAGTGTTGCTCTCGATGATCACATAGTATAGCGGTGCCGGTACAATTTTCCGAAAATATATTTTTTCAATTAGGGTGAGAAAAACAAGTTGAAATACTAAGACCAGATGACCGATAACGAGACTTTTTTTGTTGTTGTTGTTACAGGTAGAGGTGGTACCTTATATCATGTTTTCTACTTTCAAGCTATAGAATGCTGGAGAAATATGTATAAACTTATATTTTTCTAAGAATTTACTCGGCCAATCAGATAAAGAGGTTTTACGGCCCTGGTTTTACGGTCTGTTCCCAGGTTTAGCAAATCTCTGCAATTTCATAACTGAAACTTTCTCATATTAGGGAGGCTGAGACAGATGATTTTAAGAACCGAAATCAGATAGGAAATGGAACACATGATTTAGTAGTTCTGACGTACTTCGTAATTTGCACACACCGAGGCGCTGTTTACACTCTCACTAAGATAGATAGTTTTCATATTGACCGCTAGATAGCAGAACGGTTAACTTTTATCTCTTATTCTGCAGATTGCAGATATACTTGCAATATAGCGGTCATTCCATATGAAAGCAAAAAAGAGACTATTGTATTGGTAAAATTTGTGAAAAGTTACACAATTCATTCTATCATGTTAACAGAGATAAAATGCAGCTGCAGTTTCTTTCCTTTTACTCTTTGATCGTAGCATGTGTTACGTCTCGTTGAACTGATTTTTTCGCACCCAAAGCGGTTTAATTAACATAATGAAATCATAAGCTTTCAAAGGCCACAGAGCAATATTGGCCGTATTTTTTTTATTTTTATTTTGCTCTTATCATCACTATTTGTTACCGTGTAAAGTTACATTTTTCTGTTTAATTCTATCAACTTTAAGCTTTTTCTCACCATTCGGAAATGAAATATTTGCAAAATTACTAATTAGGGGTAATATCCAACAAGAGAGATACACTGGTACAAAATCCAAGTTAATATATCCAATAAAAGCATTTATGTATTTAAAACATTGCTAAATTTTCAGAACCAAGCTCTTCTGCATATTATAAACGGCAATCTGCCATTTTGTCACGAATTTTCGTATCTTGCAGAAGTCAATTTTGTGTGATAGATTCCTGTGGCATCACAATGACAGCAAGTCCCATAATTGAGGACATTGTCGGAAGACGGATTGTCGGAAGACGGATTGTCGGAAGACGGACACATAGACCTATGTGCCCTTTTCCCGGCATTCGCTTTAAACGATTCGCCATGTTCTTTTCTACTTGTCCTGCAAATTTCAAGTCAATATCTTTATTCGTTAGCTTAGTAGAAAGAAATATGTAGAAAAGTTTCTGCAAGTGAAAACTGTCGTCTTGCTTTCGGACTCTGCTGGCGGACAAAACCTCAGCTCGACTATGATCAAGTTTTGTTCATAGTTCAGCAGTGTGTTTTATGTAGAACTTCTTCACATGTTTTCTGTCAAAGTCCAATCATTTACACAGTGCGACAGAAAGATTGGTCTAGTCAGATCACACATAAAAATAAGTGAATTAGCCTGTCACCGGAAAAAATATATACTTCTTGATTCAAAGTGAATGGTATAAACTAGTGCCATAGCTAGAACGGTGTTTAAAATGGTTCCTGGCGGCCATTTTAAATCCAAGATGGTGACTTTTTCAAAATGTTGTAATATTTACCTCACTACTCTTGATAATACACTTTTATGCCGTATCTCTAGCTGGAACGGTGTTGAATATTAATATTTGGAGACCGCCATTTTGGATTCAAGATGGCGTCTTTGGAGACATTTTCTAATATTTTTGGTAACTTAATGGTGATGATGTACCGTCATACCAAATTTCGATTTTCTAGCTCCATCCGTTTAGGCTGTGGTACCATGAAATCTTTGATTGCCGGAAAAAGGGCACATAACATGAATAAACAATTTTCACTATATTTTCACGTAAACTTTGAATTCTATGAGGTTAGTTAACAGTTTTCAAATCTGATTCTATGCGCTTTATACTGGTGTCAACTACATAAATTTTCTTTCACAAACTTCTTAGTAATATTCAACCTAAATCTTTACCAGCTTTACCAATTTACCAAAAATGCGTTTTTGCGTTATGTGCTCTTCTTCCGGTAATGTCCTCAATTTTTCTATAGTGTAATACAGGTTTTAGCAAAGCTATGAAAACGCTTAATGAGTCGAATGACTCACAAATCCGTAATGGGAATTAAATATAACCGCAATGGAAACTACACTCCCTTTCCACTAACACGATTATAATGAAGGTGCAACTTTTCACAAAGTTTAAAAATAATACACCTTCTAAGTTTGTTTCTTTCATATACAATGATGCATAAGGTACCGTATTTAATAATGAGAACTGAGGTTTTTCTGTGGTTTTTCGTTATCATCCACAGTTTATTGTTGCTGCTGTTGCTCTAATAAGCTGAGATGATACAGCTTTCAAACTTGTGTGATCTTAAAAATAGCAAACAATCTGGAAAAAAATATTTAAGTTCAGGTAGAGGCATTAGTCAGGTTTACCAGACGTCATCCTTTCGAATGACATATCCTCCTGTTTTTACCTTGTCATTATGCATTCTGTCCTTTTCTAATTATCCTGAAATGTCCTCCGTTCTGTAGTAACCAGGTTAAGAAGTGCCTGTTCTTTTTCATTTAATTGAATTCTGCTCAACTCATAGTATATTTATTTTTATTTAGTGAATCAATTTCCATACTAAATTTTCATGAATACTTTTGACATCTAAATTTCTCATTCAGACTATCCTAAACACAACAATGAAACTAGTTACCTGTGTTTCGCGATGTAGAGTTCACATTTGTATGTTTGTTGCGAGCAGACTTTCAATCTATATTCCAACAAAACATTTGATTTCGATGATAGAACGTTAATGTGACTTGTTTTTACTTATTATATTGAGAGATGCCTTAGATTACACTTCGTATGTGTCTTTCCAAGTTGAATGCAAAAAAATTGTGCTTAAAAGCGAATAGAATATATTTAACTACGTTTCCCATGTTCTTCATTTGCATGTTGAAAACAGATTGAAGTTTAAACTATATTTCAACGAACATTTAATTTCGTTAATAGGGTGTTAATATGAAGTGCTTTCAACTTTCCGTTTCAACTATGACAGATTTGGCTTTATCTGCGTGTTTCTAAGGGCGCCATATTGCACTTATTGAGAAATACAAATTTAATAGTGCAGCGATGATCAAAGTGTTATAGAAGGAAAAATGCAGAAAGGAAGACAGTATTCTTTATTCTTACTTGGTAGTGAAACGACACGTCTGAATTTGTAGCGTCTGCGTTCAAGACTTCCTTTTACTACAGATAACGTCTTCGTAATATAAAGAACTTTGTAGTGACTTTCCAGGCGACTCTGTGGATGAGTGGTTAGTGTGACGAGTGTAAGTTCCAGCTACGAATCCCATAACAGACGGTTGGAAAATTAATATATATCACGAAGAAAGCAATACAGCTAAATGTGTATATCATGCTCTTTTTTGGCCAACTGAACTCGTTTCTTCATCGCCCGCTTCTTGATTTCAAGCTGTTTCTTATCAACCATTATTCAACTTCGAATAAACCGTTGAACAAGGATAAAGTGACATCGCTACTGTTGTTCTTTAATAATTGCTACAATAAAAACAAAAGCAGGTGCATATTCAAATATCTGGAGTGGTTAAATGATTCCGGAATATATCTGAAGTAGGGGTAGGTCGAAATGGGCATGAATTAAAAGACTTCCCTTGTGAGTAAGGATGATATACGTAATCCTCAGCATCGAATCGGACAGTAATATTCAACCTCTTTGATAACAAATAAACAAAACGTTCGATGAAATTATGCACTTCTTATTCCTGCTTGTTATCAAACCACGCATTTTAAAAATAAAATCGTTCGGTCTATGGGATCTAACTGAGATATCGACTTGGCGCACACGAATTATTGTTTCCAAGTGGAAAGCCGACCCACTCATGCTCATTACGACCCATCTTCAGAGAATTTTGAGGAATCCCTTGCATATCTATTGTGGAATTTTGAAATATGCATTTTTCTGATGGTGCATATGTACGACGGTATTATACCGCATCAGCTCTACTGTTGGAAATATAAAGCTCTAAAGTTCATTTTCCCACCCTTTCGGCAGCCTGTAGCTTCGAAATTATACACATTTCGAATATTTGTTAGATGAACTTTCGTCTTGTTTTAATATCAGGAATCATCTCCAGAAACTTGTCGGTGTAGTTCATAAACACCCGGTATATAAATATACTTTTTGTATAGAACAAGTCCATTCCCTCCATTGTCGTGTTTATAGGTAAGAAGCAGCTAGTATTATTTTGACATATCTGTATAACTGCAATGTCATTGGTGGTTATTCCCATGTTTATGTGCTTTATGTGTTCCGTTACATCTTCTTTGTTATTTACATCAAAATTTACCTTATTCAGCGCACATTCCTTTGTCTTCTCGCACTTCCAAGCCACTCAAATTAATAAACACTTTGTCCAGCTAGTTTCAAATTATCAAATAATAATTTCTAACAGTTGTGGTTTCAACCTATAAGTCAGTATACCTGATTATTTCTTGCTGCCACTTATCTCACCCTCTACACCGTCACCGTTCAGTGTTTGCTTTGGTTACTTCAGTAACTCTCAGCCCTCATGGCCTGGCCACACTAACACTGATATTCAAGTATGACAGCTACTCCTCATTACCGTTTCCGCATTTTTCTTCTTTTCTCTACTCATGTTATATTAGCTAAAACATTACATTATAAATATGATACTAACACTAATTATGCTATAGAATTAAGAATAGAATAGAGGTAGCTTGAGGATGCTTTCTGGGCGAGGTGAATGAAGCCAAGAGACGGAAGGGATGCGGTACTTCCATCACATTGATTGCCCCTATATTTCAAGATACTCTACACCAAATATTGCCTTCTCATTCTTTCTTATGAAAAGATAAAGTAATTCATGGGAAGCGCGTATGTCAGATGAACTCTCCAAAATAGCTATCGTTGTTCGACAAGACGGTTGTTTCGCATAGAATTCACAATTGTAAAATGCTTGAAAATGGATCAGATGTGTTGTGCTGTACATTGTAGTCACACGTCAGAAATATGCGTTTCAAGGTCACCGGCTGATTCACAGTACTCGATATAGAGGGATTCTAATGGGCCCACACAATATGGCTGCCGCAGAACCGTAAATTTGGCTTCATGTGACATTACGAAAGCTCTCTCTATTCTATTCCTTATTCTATGTATTAAGCAAATTAGCACCCAAAATGTAATTTTCTTATTGCGTCGTTCATGCTTTATCCAAACATATTAATTTATTTACCGGAACAAATCGATTTAAGGCTCAAAGTTTGAGCATCTGTATCTTGAAAGCGAAGTGAAATTTGCGAATGGTAAAGACAACTTAGACAACTTTTTTTTCTTATTTTCGTTTAAGGTTTGTTGTTTGATCGTTAAATTCCAAACACAAATACTGCATAAAGTTTATCTAATAATATATTCATTATAAATCATTATCTATGTATCTACTGATTATAAATCAGTATCTATTTACATTACAAAATATGTATATTGAATTACGGAAGTTTATGTAATTCTATTTACATTATAAATTATGTAAATAGAAGGACATAAACTTTTGTAATTTAATATACATTTACATTGTAAGTCGGTTTGTAAGATTACAGCATTGTAAAATTACAAAACAATTTTGCAAAACCGTGATGGTGCAATTGGTAGCATACCTAACCGGCAACTGGGAGATCCGGGTTCGAGTCCCGGTCGGGGCGGCGGTCGATTTTCTGTATTCATTTCAACATTTACCAACACAAGGTTTATTGTGAAAAAAGATAATAACATCAATTTTGCAAAGGTTTAGCAAAAGGGCTGCTAATAAATTTTATGTAATTTTACAAAAATAAAATTTACAAAAAAGTAATATTAATTCGATTCTGTTACATAACGTGGGGGATCGACTCGCTGTTACTTGGAACATTGACTCGGAACTAAACTGTGTACGTACTATGCTGAATTTATTCTAAGCGTTAGACGAGGGCCTCGTAATAAACACGTAAATGAAGGGTGTAGAAATGCATTTAAACCAGTGGTTCTCAAACTTCCAGTCCGCGGACCCCTTGAGGACAAAATTAAAATTTCACGGACCCCCTCTACTAAGTTTTGATATAAAACTGACAGTAAATATGGTAGAAATTGGGCAAAATTATAATATCAATAACACCAAACACAGTTTAATGTGAACAATGAAACTGATTTTGATGAATTAGCTCTGCAATGTCTGATAATTTCAATACTAAGTCATTCTCAACTTCAAGTTTATTTCTTAAATTTGATTTCAAATATGTCAGGTAGAACAATGCGGGGTTATATTTAGAAGTAGTGGGGAACAGAGTTAAGTACTTGAAATAATATCTTGAGAGCTTAGGATAGTCAGCCATGACATATAACTAAATTCATCTAGTTGTATTTGTGAAGAATGAAATTTTAATGAACTGTCAGTTGAAGGACTGTCAGAGAATAATCTTCTTATGCCGTAAGAGAGAAGTTGGTTGATAGCCCATCAGCAAATGGATTTCTTATCCACATGTCACTTTGACCCGTCCCCCGGAAATATCCCCTTAGTTGCAAACACAATTGAGGATCTCTTTGGGAACATTTTCTTCTGACATCTAAACGAACTCTGCCATGGAAGGGAATTGCTCGAAGTGTTCAAAGTCTAATCTCTTAATCTTAAGTTTCATTTTTTTAGAACATTCCCTCTCTTTTATCTCGAACCTTAAAATAGTGATGCTAGATGCTTAAATTGAGTGCATTCAGATTGTTGAAGATATCAGCAAAGTATGATAACTGAAAAATCCAGTTTAAGTCATGGAACCTGTTCAAGTTTGAAGATGGAATCAAACAAAAAGAACTTCCTCCCTCAGTTAAACTAATCGACTAATCTCCTCGGGAAAGCCCTCTTACTTCACAGTGCATTAACTCACTTGTGACCACTCTTCACTTCTTCACCGAGAATTCAAAAGGCGTGGTTTAATAAAGTTTACAACCCGAATTAACTTGTCAAGGCAACTAAGTTCTGATGGCACCTTCTATGCTACTCATACCTATCTGTGGATACAGCAATGAACCCCAGGCTGAAAATGGTGCTACAGTTTCATTTTAGCGACCAACCTGCTTTCCTTCCACGTATCGATCTTTCCCAGTCACTGGTAACACCCACACATTTATTCCAATTAATACCATTGTCAACCATGAACTTGTACACAATCTGAAACACTTCTGCTGATGTGGTATGTGATGGTAGATATTTACATAAAGAATCCTCGTGCAATTTATTTTCATAACCATAACGGCTGAACGCAATTAAGTTTTTATCATTCACAGTACGAGAGTGCTCTCATCTAACTGGGTAGAAAAACTTGTATATTTTTAAATTTTGTTTATTGTTGTTTTATTTATGGTCCTCATGCATCTCTTTATCAATGTCTTCCTAATATTTTCGACCATTTCATCTACCCTTCTTCTAACTGTATTATTTAATAATGAAACTAAACTCAAAGACTTACTAGCTTTTTCGCCCAGAACTGTCGAGCCTTTCATCAGGGTGTTTTACGAATTTCTCGCCAATAGTGTTCTTCGCTTCCCATTTTCATCGGTAAAGGCACTTCATATGAAGCACGAACAACACTTATACAACTGAGTGTATACATAAGTTTTTGCTTTTTTAACAAAAACAAAATCGTTGATTTTTTGTAACGTAATCTGGTTGTTTTGTCTTGTCTGCATATATCGAGATGTTGAGAGAGCTTTGCTCGTTTCAAGCTTTCATTAACAGCAAGTTACACACTGCGGACACAATGCTTCTCCGTTTTGACTGGAAATAAACCTGAGATTTATGTAGGTATCAGAATATTTAGGAATCTTCTTTACGTTACCTCCACTGGTCTTGCAACATTTTCAGTCGGTCATTCAGGAGATAGTTCAATGATAGAACACCGGTCACCTGGGTGGCGCTTATTCATCAGTTTCCGGTCGCTGCAGTAACTGACTTATCCCCGTCAATTTTGAACATATTACCATATGCGTAAAGAAACACATTAGCAAGTATTGTCTTCAACGCGATTCTATATTAACATTATAGAATCGGAATAGGGGGATGGGAAAGGATGCAGGCCCTAAGTTGAAGGTATCATCCCAGCTTTTGACTGGCGTGACTGAGCAAAAACCCTGGACAAACCTCAGTCAGGATGGTGGGCCGCTGGGATCGATCCTAGGAAACGTAATCTTCATGTAAAATCTACTAATTACACAGGAAATATTATACTACGTGCTATATTTGGTGTTATACGACCATCAATGCAACTAACTGATTATTTCCATAGGGCTTTGCTCCTAGGTGACAAAAATAAGAATGCATCAAATTTGATAGTTTTGGAACACATTGCATATATATACGTTACATGAAAAATAGAAATAGCAATGAACTGTTACTGCTACATCCAACCATATAATTCTATTTATTTATTTATTTAACAATTTCCAGATGCCGCCTAATTTCGGCCAGTTTGCCCCGAATATTAACAACCATAACAAGGGGAAGGATTTCCCCTGGTGTGGAGTCGGTCGATACAGCCAATCGAATCCAGGCCTTCCAGACCAAAAGGCAAACACTCTACCGACTACTTTACCTCTTCTTGGCATTACAGTCTACAACACTCAATAGAAAGGAATGTCGATTGTCAGTTAGACCAGTTTTATCAGGCGATAAACTTCTTTCTGCATCACACAATGTTATCTTCGCCAATTTGAATTTCGATAAGCAATTAGAGCCTTATAAACGTAATGGCGAGAATTAATTTGTAAATTAATATTATATAAAAATTTGTAAAATAGATGCTGGACTTCAAATGTATGAAATACAACAAACTATGAAAATCTTTAAATTCAGTCAGTAATACTTTAAAATTAATACAGTTACGCAAAAAACATTGAACAATTAAATAATTGGTAAAATATATATGTAGGGAAATATTCATTAAAATACATATTTAAATATATAAAATAGGTAAGAACATACAGACCTATAAGTAATGAAAACCACTAAGTTCGCCCATAATATTTCATTAATTTAGAGAAATATTTAATTAAACAATTATCCGGGCCCTATTTGTAAATTGTGCACAAGAATATCCTGCGATGTTTGCAACCCCATTTTTGTAAACGGGACTATAATGTACATCAAACATAAATTGATAAAAATATTCAAAGGCTAACTCCCCCCCTCCCACTTCAGAGCGGCAATCGTCGCCTCTGTTCTTAGAGAATGATACGGATAAAAAAGATTATCACCTCAGTACTCAATATACTGTGTAGCGCTTGAAACACTGCTTTCGATATTACCCAGAAGACATTACGTGCGTTTCATTGTGTTAAGACGTCTGGCAAATAACGTAAAGTTTTAAAATTGACTCAAACATTTTTTGTAAAAAAAGACAATCACAACACTTTTACATAAACTTTAAGTATATTGACTTAAAAATTACCTAAATTTTCGTGTCAAATGGACTTAGGCCTACACATCGACTTTGTGTAAAAAATGTTATGTAATTTAAAAAAAAAATCTTACAGTAAAGTCTTTATTACCTCTACTATCTACTGACCTTTTCCCCTAGGACAGGCAGAGTTGAATAAAACCAAAATCTTAAACACCAGATTTAAACCCAAATTCAGTTAGTCAAAATTAAGGAGTAACATGGTCAATTAGTTAAGTATTGCTAAACCTACAATAATACAACAGTCTGTAGAAACATTGTTCGTTCTTTCGAGTTTAGTTAAGCAAAATATGTCTTGTTATTTCAGGTGCAGTCAGTTATTATACCAGCTGTAAGTTATAGTAATAATCCATTAATTTAAGTCACTCTTTCAGTTATACTCACTTTGGGAAAATAATATTAGTAATCACACTAAAAATAATCAATATCATAGTAAATAAATTTAGGTAATGCTTATATAACTTAAAGCTGTAGATTGTGATAAAGTGTACGCTCAACACAGCTAGTGGATATTTTGAAATATACCAACAAACAAATAGTTTGTAGATTACCGTAAATTTGAGCTACGCTAGCCATAAAAGTGTAAAACATCCTAAGAACTAAATAACAAGTATATACAACAGTTGTGCAAATCACTTAAACTAAATATGCATCGTCTTTCATCATAACACTTCGCTTTCATCATATTTGGAACAAGTAGCGCTTCACTGTTATAGTAATGTAATCTGTATTGTTTCGTTATTGTTGTATAAATCAAGTTGCAATTTAACCGAAAAACTCAAAACACTTTAGGTGATAAATAGTAGTGGCACTTCTGGTACTGATATTATTCAAATAAGTATAACTTCTGAGAACCGGAATCAAAGAGGGTCAGAGTGAAATTAGTCATTCAGACGTGAAATATTGAGAATGGTATGTTTTGCGTAAATCACATTCTGAACTGCTATTTAAACTATGATGTACTCATGCGTACGTACCCAATTTAGTCTTGAATAACAGATGTCATGTAAAATTTTTGCCTATCGTCCTTGCTCTACTAAGAACACCATGAATGAACAGGAAGCTGAGGAAAACTTGGCTGACGATTTGAGGCAGTTAGTTTTTGGTGATTTTGTAACCTTATTGTATCGTTCACTACTTCACAATGGTCCAAACACTAGCTACAACACTAGTATATGGACTGTGTTACGATCGGAAGTCCAATAAACAAACTCCGTTTCCTAGTGTGGTAGTGAATGTCGCAGACTATGAATGAACATTTGGAGGGCGGCTTGTTTGAGTCCTGCTTATGGCGATTATCCTGACCAATGTTTCCTTAGGACGTTTCCTCACGTCCAGCAGAATCTTTCGGGAATGTAGAGGATCTCGCCGTTACTCTCTCCTTTACTTTTCCCGGCAGTTTGCTTACCGTGAATTATCATCTTTCAGACTTACGCCGACTTAGTTACCTGTACAGCCCATATAACGTAAAACGTAATTAAATTAAAGCAACATAAAACTAGTGTCATATTGCGTTGAATAATAATTACATCTCGATCTTCAAATTATAACCAATCATTCCTAATCAAATCTGAACCCTTTTCCGCAATCATCATGGCTGCCGCATTAGTATGGCCAGTAATTATAATAGGCATAATAGATGCGTCAATAACACGAAGTCTTTTAATGCCATTGACCCTAAGCTTGGGATCAACAACAGCAGTTTTATCTTCACGAGGACCCATTTTACAAGTACCTACATAATGACGAATTGTGTGTGTGTAATATTGAATAACACACTCCCAGTAATCGTGAGTACCGAATTGGAAATCAGTACATCCTGAAAGAGGTTCTCTAGCAATTGTTGCTCCGATATTCTTGAATGCGTGTGTATTCTCAAGTTTTAGAGCTATGTTGATTCCTTCTATCAACGTTTCGATATCATGTGGATCCTCAAAATAGTTGGCATATATTAAAGGGTAATCCCAAGGATTTATGGACCTAAGTCGAATTACTCCGCGACTATAAGGACGCAGGCATATAGGTCGAAAAGTAATGCTATTGTAATAGGAAAGCGGTTCGTTAGCTTGAGCGTCAAGTGAAACTGTTTCTACTATATTTGGATCAATTCGAAATTCAACATCAGGATAATCGTCTGGATACAGGGACAACTTTGTATGCACAAATGCTAATGCGTACGCGGTGCCTGTAGACGCTAGAGGACCTTTGCGGTTTAGGAGGTAATTATATTTATCACATATTCTGTTCTCTTCAGAGATGGGATACGTTGTGGTCTTGTTAAGGGAGTACACTACGCCTCCTGTAGTAACGTGATCCTGCAAGTTAAACCCTACTTTGAGGTTACGAATAACCGGTATATTAAATTGCTCTAGATGATCCTGAGGTCCAATTCCAGAAAGCATGAGCAGCTGTGGAGAGCGAATTGCGCCTGCAGACAATATAACTTCTTTTCTTGTCAAAACTGTATAATTCTTCCCTTCTTTATAGAACTGAACTCCGTAAGCAGATTTATTCTTATCGTCAATAAGAATTTTAGTAACAAGAGAATTCATTGAGATATGAAAATTGGGTCTGTTCCTTATAGGCCTCAGGAAGGACTTGGCCGTGCTGTAACGTTCACCATTGAAGCTGGTAGTTTGAGCAAGCATGGTACCAATTGCACTTTCACCGTTGATGTCTCGATGGGGAAGTCCTAGCTCTTCAAACGCATTCACTAAAGTTTCGGCGTTACAGTCTATATACGGAAAACGCTGAACTGGTTGTTTTCCACATGTAGCATGATAGGAAGACTTCATAAATTCTTGATTTTTGTTGTCCTCAGATTTCAGAAAATATGGTAGAACTTCTTCGTAGCTCCATCCGGTGTTTCCGAAGGATGCCCACATATCATAATCTCTTCTGCTTCCGCGGATATAAACCATATTATTTATGGTACTACCTCCCCCCATTACTTTCCCGCTAGCCCAAGCGCAGGTTTTATTTGGCTGTGACAAGCAAGCAAATTTTTCAGGCTCGGTTTTATATTTCCAATCTAGTTTAGAATTTATAAGATAATTTTGTCTCGCAGGAATATCCGCTTCAAATGGTTGTTCCTCTCCTGCTTCCAAAAGTAGTACTTTCCATTTAGGATTCTCAGTGAGTCTGTTCGTAACAATGGAACCTGCACTTCCAGCACCAACAACAATGAAATCATACGCATTGTCAAGATTTGCTGTGTTCACAATAGAACCTTCATGGAACCTGTTTGACTCCTCTTGCAGAAGGGTTTTGACGTGTACTGCTGCTTTTTCACTACACGAAGATTTATACCCATTCAAGTTGCAAGTTTGAGAAGTACTTTTATATTGTTTTTCTGTATGCTTCTTGGTTGAAATATCTGTAACTGAAAAAAAAGTAAAGATTATTAGATTGGTTACACTATGAAGAATGATACTATAAGTATATCTGGAAAGCATATATGATTATTACTGTTGGTTTCTCTGCCTATCAATATCTTAACGCTCTTATATCCTCCGCGACTATAAGGACGCAGGCATATAGGTCGAAAAGTAATACTGTTGTAATAGGAACAAATAGAGGAGTGGAAAGGACAAGCATTCTAAGTGTCAACAGGAGAAACAGAAAACTGAACAGATTTGGTTTTACACAACGTATGCTTTCCAACATAATATAGACGGTTCTATAACACGGTTATATATATAGACGGTTATATAGACGGTATCTTCTGCTGATTTGCCCGCCCCTTGGTGCAGGGTGAACAAAATATGTCAGCAACAGTCATCGGGACTGTAACCAATACTCGCTTCTCCGTTTCGGGCTGCGCTCTCAACGTGGGGAGTTTTGGGAGATGCACCAACTTTATCGTAGCCAGACTCTCCGGGAGGCTTCGCCCCCATGATAAAGATCTTTCCACATACCCCCGAGGAGCTGCGACCCCATAGAGAAGTGTTGTCACATTTAGCTACTCGTGATGGTACACCTTTATACCAAATTTCGTTTCTCTAGTTTCAATTGTTTGAAAAATGCCTTCCGGCGGCCATTGCGGACTAACACTTCTTCTTCAGTTGAGACTTGGAGTACAGGAATGCGGTTTATTGATGACTCATCTACGTGTTAAGCCGGATATTTTTTTAAAAAAAGAATGATCAAAATCGGTCCAGTAGAAAGATCGGGCGGACTGGACAAATCTTTTTAGCATTTTTTATTTATTGCAGTAGGAACTGGATAAGTGTGTCAACAAGACAAGAAGCAAAACAAAACAATCAAAACGTAAACAAAAGAAATAATAATGTTTACATAATCAAGTAATGGAAGCAGACGACGCCGACTTCAAGCAGAGAAGCTTGGAAGTGCAGAAGTCACGTCTACAAGAAAGACTGAAGAGGCCTGTAATAAGCTCACCAGTACCTTAAGAGTATCACTTACTCATTTCGACTAGTGGCCATCTCTTCCCTCCTCTGACTTGGTCTGGAGTCAGAGTCCTAAACCCTCTCTACTACCGACTTGGTATGGAGTCGAATTAACTTTACCTTCTGACTTGGTCTGGAGTTGGAATCCTTTCCTTTCTAACTTGGTTTGAAGTTAGAATCCTTTCGTCATAATATAACCATCGCCCTTCTATTCTAAGTCAGATATACATAAGTCGATATAACAAAAGAGGTGAACTGCATACAATCAATACAACCTATGTACCGGGCACTAATTTAATTAACTTTGTATATAACTTATTTAATGGAACTTTTTGTAATAAAATGTGTCGGTCAAAAGTCAACCTGCTTTTTGTTCTTAATTTAATAACGAAACGCACGGTCCTACGTCGAAAGACTCTACCTAAAATTTAGTGCCTTAGCAGTGACAAAAATCATTACGATATAGATTCACGTTATGTTGTTCCGTATGTCCAAACTCTTTGTATCGTGGTACTGAATTGACGCATTATGTACACCGTAAAAACTGTACCTTTGAATTGTGGGTACAAAATTCCAATTATGTACCCACAATTTTTGAGAGGCAATGGCGAACTCAGGGTTGGGTTTAGAGAGGCGATTCTTTGCCTTCCATTTCTTGGGAGGGAACAGGTTAAAAGAAATAAAAACGATGGTAAAATATGAATCCCTGTGCCCGTCAATGATTCTAAAAAAAATTGGGGGTACATTATACCATCTATTTTTCAGAGGCAGTGATGGACCCAGAGATTCATATTTTACCTTCGCTTATGGTTCTATTAACCTGTTCCCTCCCAAGAACTGGGAGGTAAAGAACCGCCTCTCTAAACCCAACTCTGGGTTCGCCACTGCCTCTGAAAAATTGTGGGCACTAAATAGGAAGGTACAGTTTATAGGGTGTATTGTACTGTAATACGTAATGTGAAGTGTAGTGTAGTTAAAAAATATAGATATAAAAAAATGCATTTTCTATGACTGGTTCAGGTCATTAAAAGAAGGGAATATTAAGGAGAAAGAAACCAAGTTATATATACGAGGAAACAGGACAAGAGCGATGGAAGTATGATCGTTATAGTAACACATATTTTTTTCTTTTACTCTATCTTATCCGAAACAGAACTTAGGGCATATTTTATACAAAGAGACTAAAAGAACACTCTTGTCCCGAGGGCTGGTGTAATAGTGAACATTGCAAAGGGGCAAGAATAAACACAATTTAAAATATGCAAATTAATGTCATATTTAATTCGTATTACATAACAAGATAATACGAATGAGTACACTGTAAAACTATGTAATGTTAAATTCACATTATAAACATAAAATTGTAAGCGAATTATAAATTGACACTGGTAAACGAATAAGAAATTATTTTTAATCTAATTGAAATGATAGACGCTTGTTAATGAAAAAAAAAAATACAAGAGAAACTGAGCACTGAAGAAAAGGATGAATGACAATAATCGAATACGTATAGTTTTTTTTTTTTGAAGGTTCGAGCACTGTTCGTGGACATTCATTTGCATAGAGTGTGAATGTTCATTATTACCCATATTCTCTTCCTCCGGCACCATTGTTCTTCACAACAATACCCGCCAATGCCTACCTTAACTACACACTCAATAACACAACTGTCCCCAGGAATATTTACATTCTTCAATCTTGAATAGAAATGAAGCTATAAACTATAGCACATACTGCAGAAACTTCGCTCCAAACAGCATTCGCACATCAAACAACCAATCAAGAATTTTGAAAAGGCCGACCAATGAGTGCAGGGAACAAAGATCACAATGTGATTCGCTATCCGAATATTGTAACCTGACAAATCATGAGCAAATCAAAGGAAGCCATGTAAATCAATAGGTAAAGCGGATCTATAAATAGACCAATAAAAATCAATATACCTCTCCTCCTTCTCCTTCTCACTCTCCCACTCACTCAAGCACTGAAAACATATCAGATACCATATACACTATAGTAATTCGAAATCTTCAATATAAATATCTATGGAATCCCAAAGCCCTACATTCTCTCATATAGTAAAATACAATTAGCAAAAATGTCAATTGCTGGGCCTGAAGATAACAACGGAATTAGAATATTCTTTAGTAAATCACAAGACGTCACAACTTTCTTTAAACAATTTAAGGACTCCGACTTCGGACCACATGCTACAATCGCTTATTCAACTTTTCCGGAAGATTAATTATTGCATACTAATAACAATACTCCTATAATTTCTTTTTGACAGTGACCACGAAAACGAAAATGCGAGCAATAAAACTTAACAATTACACCAATGCATCACGATCCATTGCAAGGAGAAAGAAATACCTTAGGAGGATCTGCTCCGTTACAACCAAATAGCGAAAATCAGGATCAAAAAACATAAATAATAAATACGTTGTAATCATTAAAAAAAACTAAAAATGGAGCTCACCAATCCTTTGACTTTTGATAAATTAATCAGGGAGAAGCTGCCGAATGTTGAGTTGACGGTATTCCCAACTGAATGAAATCGCGGAGTCAAATATTAATTTTAGTACTAAAGAAGGTAAAAATGCATTTTTGAAGCACTTCAAAAACTGCGATTTCGGACAAGATCACTGAATTTGATTCAAATCGTGCGCCACCACAAAAAGTACATACTGTTACAACGTTCACCTGTGTCATAAAGAATATTTCTACAAACTTTGAAATTAATGAACTCAAGAAACAGTTATTGTAAAATAAGCTTCCCACCACCCGCGCTTTCCGTATAAGGAATGACAATGGATCCATGATTTGACTCTTCACTAAGCATCCTCAATTAGTCAGTTTCCTTATAACAAATGGAATCACGATAGGACGCACTAAGATGTAACGTGGAAGAATCGAAAACAAAACATCACCCGTTTCCTTGCCGAATATGCATTCAATATCATGAAGGTCAGCAATGCTCCAATAAACCGAACTGCTATAAATGCGAAAAATCACACTTGAGCACTGAGTACACAGTGACACCCAACAAGAACTACTGTGCCACTTGCAGAAAAGAAGGTCACAGAACAGAAGTTTGTCCTCAAGGACCGTTACGAAGTAAACAGACAGCATCCAATAAAGATTTAGAACTGACGAAGACAACACTGTTCCACCAAACACAAATTACGAAGGCCAAGCTGAACAAGAGGCTGGTATTTCTGAATTTAAAAGAATGGAAGCCAAATTTCAAGGCATGATCCAAAATTACACGACAAACATACTGAAATGGGCGTCTACAGTTCTTTCCCTCTCTCTACAGACCGAGACACAACAGGTTCGAAACGCCATCAAACAGGCATCTGAAGAACTTTTCCAGTGCCATTTAAACATTATAAGGTCAGTAGATGGACATATCTTCGTGGGACAAGAACCTTTCAGCAGGCATAAGAAAACAAATAAAAACATAAATCCTTAAAAATAAACATTATTTAAACAGACATACATAAGGTTATCTCCAAAATATTTTCAAGTTTTTCCAATGAGCACTTCAAAACTACGTAACTATGATACTTCTCACCAAATTACTATATTACATTGATCAAAAATGTTCTCCACGGATGCCTCGAGGGAACCAAATTATCTGTATCACAATAGTTGAACCTTGTTCTCTAGATACAATTGAGCAATGTCGCAGAAGATCAGCTAATATAAATTATATGCTTCTCCTATCACATTCTAACCACTTAACGAAACACCCAAATATTAACATTGAGTTATAACTTCAAATCAAATAAATAGAAACAGTTTAAATTGCCTTGGGTGGGTTTCCTGGATTGTTGCTTGTGTGGGCGGTTGGGTCTTGATTGGGTCTGATTTGGAAAATTGCTTATTAAGACCATCAAATAATATAAAATAGTTTCACATATAAATAGTAGAATATTCCAAAGGACGAAAGTGGCCTAATGTGGCTAGAAGTCCAGCTTTGGTGACCCTGTACATTTTACTTTAACGCTTTCAATATAGAGGAAATACTGTGATTGCCTTTGTGGGTGTGAATAATGTATAAACCCTACTCTATTCATAAAAATGTCTCCCTTGCCAGAAAAGTGTACTGTGTTAATATTGATGATATATGCAATACAAATTTAAGACGAACGTGTCCCTAACGTAACTGGGTTCAGTATTGGCGATTTTTTTTTAATTTTTGTACTTTGACAATTTTCTGGCGATCATTTCTTGTGAATTAAATCAAATTTTGTTTATGATCTTCGGGCATCTTTGGCTCAGACAAGGATGGGATAGAGAAGAGAATGTGGAAGGAGGGCTGAAAGCTTTTAGTTTGAAGGTAACATCCTGGTATTAACCTAGTGCGAACACGTATACAAAAGTTATTTTTTTTGGCGGGGGCAATTCTTGAATTTCGCTGGTCCAGGGTGTATCTCGGGGTGAATTGTACAAGTATTTCATACTTTCTAAAATTATATTAATTTTACATACAAATCTGTATGATCGGGGGCCCAGACTCCACAAACCCTCTGCCTGGTTTAATTGAGTAAAATGTGTAACAAACGCTCTACGGCCGCTCGCTTTATTTTATGTGAATGTGAGTGTCTACAGAGTTGCAAACTAATTTTTAATAATTTTCGTTTATTATAAACCACGTCTCCTAGTGGCATCTAAAACAATGAATCTAAAAGAAAACAGTTGGAAAGATATTTGAGGACAGTGCAATAAACCTGTTGACATAATATTTAGAATAAATAACGCTAAAAGATAATGATTTCTCAAGTGGGAGACAACTCGAAGTAAACAAGTGATAAAAGGTTTCTTTAACTGTCGTCAACGTCTACTTATTGATAACTTTAGCACGTGGGTGGCATCAAAGACCTTCATAAAGTAAAAGTGAATGAAGTAAACAGGAAATGAAGTGAAGAAACCTTGTGAAAGTGAACAATATTGAAGAAAATGTATGGTTTTGGTTATATAGCAGCTTGATAGGTTACGCAGTCAATCAGCAATTAGTAATTATGCAGCGACTTCGTACTGTCGAAGTCTGGTTGTTACCTCTCCATGATTAGATGCGTAATTTGCAAGTTGTGTGCTGCGTAATAACTGATAAGTTCTCCTCGAGGAAGAAATGAATGTATCACAATAGGTGGCAGGTATATTCGAATGTGATAAATTAGGTTGACTGTTAATAGGGTTCTGCGGAAAGTGACAGGTTCTAGCCTTGTTAAGCCATCTCCATTCTTGATTTTGGGCGTTGAGTCCGTCTTCTTTATCTTCCTCTCAACCATATCTTCAATAGCATCTCGACAGTATACAATTGCTGTGTAAACAGTATGCTTACTACTTCCTATTTCTCAGTTATTCTACGTCTCACGCACTTCCTTGTTTCGGTATCTTCTGTGTTCAGCTGGTCTTTACCATTCTTTCCCATGTCAACATTTTAATGCCTCCAATATTCTCTCGTTACTCCTTTATAGAGTCCATGTTTCAGTTCTGTCCAAAACTATTCTCCACACAACCATTTAACTAACATTTTCCTTAACTCTTTCTTTCGTCCGTCCAAGAAAACGTTCGTCTGCTTAGTGAAGATCTCTTTCGCCATTGCTAATTCTTTTGTTTCCTTTTCACACTTCATATATAAACTTGTAATATTCCTCAGATTCTTGGATCTGGTTCATTTTATTTCTTGTGATTTATCTCTTCTTATCTTCACACTAGCTCTCATTAGTTTTCTTTAAGCTGTTTAGCCCTTTGTTATGTGATGTTCCATTCTGTGCAGCAGCAACAAATTTAATTCATTTGATTGTTTGTCTTACGCTGACTATAACTGAACTATCGCTATTGAAGCATTTCTTTACAAATTAAGTAGAATTAAATAGTTATGATTTCAGAGGATAGTGGCCTGGGAGGGAAAATTCTTGCCTACAACCACTAAATATTTTCCTCCACGAGTATTTGAGATCTCTCAAGTTTCTTTTCATATTTTAATATTTATTTGCCACTTTTCAAATATAACAGGCATTATAGTAGTATCGTGTTACGTATATCTAAATGCCAGATGCGACTAACTCCCACGTGGTCAATGAAGATATTGAATGATAGCGAAGTAATAGTAACCATATCGTTATTGATTTGTGTCGGTTAGTCCTCTTTGGTACTGAACACTTCAAATAAAGATTGGATCTATCAAGATAATGATAATTAGAACGGAATAAACATTAATTTTTTTTCTTAAGAAATAACTATTTGATTTAGGACGAAATTGGAAATCAAAACTCGCTTACAACGAGTCGTCGAAACGGGAAGCCATCGTACATGTCATTACCATGTGCAATTTACATTTTGTTGCTGTTGATTTTTCTTAGTAGTAGTAAATGGATTAGTAGTAATGGTTTAAATTAATTTAATCTTGAGCTATTTGAAGGCTTATGTTTCTTAAATGAAAATTCGTAACATAAGGAAATATGCAGAATATTGTTCTGTCGGCTACAGAGTTCAGAAGTGGGAAGGCTATCTTTTATTTTTTTATTATTTTTTTTTAAAGTCTTGACATACTTGGATGCCATTTTTTAAGAATCATTCTGAAGAAAGTTGATTGATTTTTCAGTATATCTAACAAATATATAATCTAAAAGCTGACTAAGTTTCACATAGTTTACCCGTGATTGGTTTAGATTTTAATGCTAAATGTTTAGTGCAAAAAATTGTTTTTCGGGAAACACTTCAAGGGAGACTGCTTTCGTGTCAAATTCAGTAACTGACAAGTGCCCAAGTGTATCGCGAACGCATTTTTTTTGCACGAAAAATTTAGCCATCAAATATAAACCTGCTCAATTATGGAATTTGGTCAGTTTCTAGAAAACGCAAGTTCCTACTGCAAATCTCGACTGATAATGATTTTTTTTTTTTTTTTTTGAGAATGCATGTTTCTGAAAAAATAACATCCAAATATTGCGGACTTTTCAAATAATCCAAATTTTTTTCTGGAAATATTTACCCAAGCCCATAAAAGCTAAACCAATGACTGGTCGATAATCAACTTGGTCAGCTTCTAGAACACAATTGTTTTAACTATATAATTTTTTAGGAAATAGCACCTAAGATAACATAAAATAAAATGAATTTAATGGGCGGGAGCAGCACTATGGCTTACGCCCTTCCCGAAAATAGCATCTAAATACGGCGCACTTTGAAAAAACAGCCCAAAGGACTCGGAAAAAAAATCAATGGAAAACATCTTTCGGTCAAATTCTTTAAAAAGCTTGATTTTATATGGGCCAGTCTAGTAACTTTGGACTTCGACCCGTCACGATTCGACTCTTTACACCTAGTTAAAATCCATGTCGCAGCCGGGACTCGAACTCGGGACCTTCGAGCCGTTGGCCTACCGGTATAGACCGGCCACCCCCGGACGGCAACAAATTCCTTAAATTTTGCATTTCAGTTTCGGGACGGGCGTAAACCATAGTGCTGTTACTGCCCATAAAAATTCATTTTATCTTTTTTGTATTTCAGTAGTTTATAACATCCTGGCAAAAAGTCTCAATGACTAAAATAACAGAAGATTGGTGCAGTGTGTGTGCGCGTACGTAAATCCTTGCTGCACCTTTAGAGATACAATAATAACTGAAGATGGTACACTTATTTTACCAAAATAAAATTATAAACAACTTTAGGTAATCCTACACTTGTTTAGCTTCGTAGAAGTTCTGAATTTAATTTTCATGACTTGTACCCATTGAGGCGTTTTTCTCAGGATGTTATAAATTATTGAAATCCAAATTTTCAAAGAAGTTGACCGAAAGGCCTTTTCAGTTGACTTTGTGCGGAGTCCTTTCCGTTGTTGTCACAGTAAAACTAAGTCCCAACCTCTTTGAGGTATTTTTGCGATTAAGTACTTAGAAGTGGATACTCATAACTGTAAACAGCAAGTATATACAGGGGTTGGACAAAAAATCTAAAAACACGTCATACAGGACACGTAAGTGTGGCCCGCCAATGTACACCACGTGTTGCGGTTGCCGATCGTGTTTTGTTTTCAATGTGTCATGTGGACCTTCCTCTTCCGTCAGCAGTACCCAGTTCACCTGTGAGTGTCGTGGTGTGCAAGTGGTGCGGTAAAATGGGCGACCTGACAGACTTCCAAAGAGGCATGATCGTTGGTGCCCGTCTGGTTGGAGCTTCAGTGACAACAGTGTTGACCATTGTGAGGGTATCGACAGGCACTGTGTCCAATGTCACGAGGGCATACACAATGCATGGGCAAACAACTTCTGCAAAGCACAACAGTGGTCGAAAGACAATCCTGTCCGATAGGGACAGGAGGGCATTAAAACGGATTGTAGCAGCTAAAAAGCAGACCACTGCAATGAAAATTACGTCTGAACTCAATTCCGGCCTACAGAACCCGGTTTCATCAAAAACAGTGCGACGGGAACTTCATAAAATGAAAATTCATGGCAGGGCCGCGATCGCCAAACCTCTGGTCACAGCAGTAAATACGAAGCGGCGTATCCAGTGGTGCAAGGACCACAAGGAGTAGACGCTTGATCAGTGGAAACACGTAATGTATTCCGATGAATCGACCTACACCTTGTTTCCAACAACCGGTCATGTTTACGTATGGAGAACACCGTCGCAGGCCTATGATCCAGACTGTCTGCGCCTAACTGTAAAGCATGGGGGTGGTTCTGTTACAGTATGGGCAGTTATATCGTGGTTTTCTGCAGGTCCCATCATAGCCCTGCATGGAATGATGAATGCTAAGGCGTATGAGGTCATTTTGGGGGACCAGGTTCTACCCATGGCCCACACATTGTTCCCGGATGGTGATGGCATCTACCAAGATGATTTGGCACCCTGTCACGCTGCAAAAACGGTGCAATCATGGTTTGAGGAGCATGACCAGGAGCTATCACACCTCCCCTGGGTCCCACAATCACCAGATCTGAACATCATTGAGCCATTGTGGTCTGTGTTAGAAAGGCGTGTTCGGTCTCATTACCCTCCACCATCATCCCTTAAGGAACTGGAGCATGTTTTGGAGGAAGAATGGTACAACATTCCACACACCACGATTCAGGAGCTGTATACGTCCATTCCACGTCGGATCCAAGCTGTTTTGAACACAAAAGGAGGCCCCACACCATACTAGGTATGATTTTCACACTTTTTCAAACGTTTTAGAATTTTTTGTCCAACCCTTGTACTTCGTTACGGAAGAGAAAACTAAAATCCAAAATTTGGAATTTTCATTTTTTTTTCCTTAGTCATCAGAATTGTTGTTCACCCTGTACAAACCATATGGCACTGAGCTTCTGACATAACCAACTAGACACAAATATGTATCATGCTCTCTTCTTCCTCTCTTGCCCTCCACTTCCATTGCCACCACTCATCTCACTACACACTCATTTGTTCTTCTCCTCACATGTCCATACCACTGCAGAATTCTTTCTTGTATCTTTTTAGATCTCTCTTGAATCTTTGTTATTCTGCTTACTCTCACATTTATCACTTTGTCTCTTGTTATCCCACTCCCACACATCCAGCGTAGCATTCTCATTTTGGTAACATCCCATCTTTTTTTTCTTGCTCTTTCTTTATTGGCCACGTTTCTGCTCCGTATCATTGCTCGCCTAACCACTGTTTTGTAAACCATCCCATTATTCTTCATCGTGATTCTGCGATCGGAGAGAACGCCACATACTTTCTTCCAATTTCGCTCTTGTATTGTATGTGTTCTTTCCAAGTCCAAACCACCATTCCCAGTAACAGATGAGCCTACACATTTCAAGCATTTCACTTTCTTCATTCGTTCTTCTTGCAACGTCACTTCTCCATTTTCATCTCCGTTAAACTCAAGATACTCAGTTTTCTTTCTACTAATCTTTAGGCCTCTATCTCACAGAGACTTCCTCCTCCAATTCTCTACTTTCCTTTCTAGTTCTGCCCTATTAGTATTGCATAGTACAATATCATCGGCAAACTTCGTACACCAGGTTGCTTCATCTCTCACATCCTGAGCTATAGCGTCTATGTGCGTGACAATCCCACACTACTTCTTACCTGAGTTCTAGTTCTTGTGTACATATCTTAGATTATCCTTACATATTTTTCTGGCACTCCTTTCTCAAATATCTCCATTCTTCCTGACGTGGTACTATGTCGTAGGCCTTTTCTAAATCAATAGAGACCATATGCAACCCTTTTTGCTTTTACTGATGCGTTTCCATAGTTTGTCTTAATACAAAAGTTGTGTTGGTTGTACTTTTTCGTGACATAATTTCAAATCGTTCTTCTATTTTATGTAGGAGATTTTCTTCCAAATCTTCATCGTATGTGACACTAGTTTGATTTCTCTATAGTTTCCACAATCCTATATAGCTTCCTTCCCCTTAAAAATTGGTACAAAGACACCATCCTCCGTTAAGTCGGCATTTTCCCCTCTTTTTCTTTCTTTTGCATACAATACCTTCTGATCCCAAACTCTTCCACGCTTCTACTGGTATGTCGTCAGGACCTGTTGCTTTTCCGGTCTCCATTTTCTTTTATGCTTTCTCTACTTGTTCCCGTGTTATTCTTGGTGTTGGTCCAAGATTCGGAGTTCCATCGCTAAGAACTTTTCTGGGATTGTCTTCATTTAGGAACGTTTCGAAATCAGAGTCGGAAAAAAACATGTTTGAAAAAACACACTTGTTTAAAACGTACTTTTGTGTATCTTGTTTTAAATACGTGTTTATAAACTGCAAGAAAAAAGTGTTTAAAACGTTTTAAATATTCTTTTAAGTATAAATTGGTAGCGGTTATGATAGGTAGGGTACCCCATCTGCAGTAGCTTCTATAAAGTTTCAGTCGTGCTTTCGGTATATTCGTAATCACTTACTAGAAATTGTAGGTTCTATTTTACCAAATTTGATTAGATTTGCTATTTATTAAAATTCAATAACAAAGCTATTTGTTATATAAAAGATTAAAAAGGTAAACGTATACCATGTGCAATGCGCACACGCCGTGAATGGCCCATGGGGGATGTGGAGGTAGCCCTTCACATATTCTCGACCAACGTCACAAGTGAAGTGGCCTTCACCTCCCAAAGTGCCCAGGAATACAAAGGACACTGTGGTACTCAATTTGATAGGAGGCTGAGTGTATCTCAGAACGCCAGTCAGGGGAACACTAAAGGATTTGGCCGGGATTTGAATTACATTTCTTGAAATGATCTCTCATTCGGACAACAAGGCCTGCAATTTCCTTATTATACAGTCTACATTTTGCTTTTACGGTATTATTATTTTCGGAAGGATTAACTTTAATAAAGTGTGTCCAGATTAAATCCTTTTTACATTTTTTTCTTTAGTTCAGAATGGTTCGTAGTGTCCTCAAATCTGGCAACGTTAATTTAACTCATTTCCCGATGCCCTACAATGATAAAATGTTGCAAGTGGGGTGACAATACAATATTGCATTGTTACTTTCATATATTTTTATATATATTTAGGCCTATATATATTTAAAAGCATATTTTAATATGTTTCTTTAATATAGATTTCTTTATCCTAAAATAAATACTAGCCTGCAACGATCTTGGGTTTCACTTGTTGCAGAACACGTTAGGATTTGGGTCACGAAAGTAGCTTGAGAAAAAGTATCCGAAGACCGTATAACTCGAAAAAAAATAATAAAAGCTGTTTTTAATGCCATATTTTGTTAAACAATTCATACTAAAACGTAAAAAAATAATTTTCCGTGGATACCCGAACATAGTGAGATCGAGGTCGAAATTTCGATAAAGAAACTGAAAATTTTCAAATCACCAGGAATACACAATATTCCAGCCGAATCAATTAAACGGAAGGAACGACACTAATCATGGAGCTGCATAAATTGATAAATGCTGTATGGAGAAAGGAGGAGCTTCCAAAGGAACGGAAAACATCAATAATAGGTCCGGTTTAGAATAAAAAATAATAAAAAAGGCGATAAATCGGACTGTAATAATTACCGCTGAATCTCATTACTCCTGACATGTTACAGAGTACTGACAAGGGAGGGTCACGATTTGTTGTCGTTGAAATCCGAATCAGGCCTAATGCATCTGATAGAGCATGGTACGATATGGAGAATACCAAAATTTAAGGTGCGATGGACAAGGGGGGAGGATGTGTGGGGGAGTGAAAACTCAAAATTCACAGAAGTTACATAAAGATAATATTGGTGATTCAGAGTGAGGTGCGTTATTCCTGACATTCAAACCAGTAAAAAAGTTTCTATGAACATGGGTGAAATTTCGTTTCGTTTTGGCGATACAGCGTTTCCAACTTGGAGTCCAAAGTCGACGCCTGACAGTGGGAAGAAAATAAATAATTCTCAATAAATCAGAATAATTTGCATAAATTTGTTTCTAACAACATGGTGGGAATCAGGAGTGAAAGCACGATGCTACTGGGTTGTCAGTGTTGCCAACCCGGTATAACGTCTATATTTTTTCATACTGCATTAAGCTGGGTATTTAGCATCTTCTAGTGATGATAAACAACATACGTAAAACACATACTACGGTGTTGCAAATTATGGTTAAAATTGTTTTCGCGATTGTATACAAGCTGCGTACATTCTAGGATATTTCATCCACACTTCGCAACATTGCAGTATGTGCTTTGCGTGTGTTGTTTATCACTAATAGAAGGTGCCAAATACTCAATAACACGGGCTAGTGCCATTTGAAAATTTTAAACTTTATACCGAGTTGGCAAAGTTATTAATTTTCATTATTATTCATTTTGTTCCCATTGTTAGGCGTCGACTTTGGGATCCAAGTTGGAAACGCTGTATCTCGAAAACGAAGCAGAATTTCACCCATGTTCATAGGTACTTTTTTTTTTAATGGTTTCGATGTCAGGAATAACCTCTCGAAAGGAACTCACCTTGTTCTGAATCATCAATATTCCCTTTATTATTATTATTATTTAATTTCTAGGTTTCGCCCCTCATAGCCCCGCACCCCCTTGACCATCGCACCTTAAATTTTGGTGTTCTCCATATATCACCATGCTTTATCAGATGCATTATGTTAGATTCTGATTTCAGCGACTACATATCGTGATCTAATAAATCCTGCTAACTCGCCTAAACGTATACGTAGATGAAATAATTGGAGATCACCAATGTGTATTTAGAAGAAATAGATCCACGTTGGTCCAGATTCTCGCCTTGAGACAAATCTTAGAGAAAAAATAGGAATACAACGGAACTCTTCACCAGTTATTCATTGACTTTAAGAAAGCATATGATTCTATCAAGAGGAAAAAACTATACAATATCTTGGTACAATTTGGAATTCCGAAAAAATCTTTTTCAGCTAGTGAGGATGTGTACCCGAAATACTTTACGGTTTCGAAAGTTGGAGTACGACCCTAGCAGATGAACATAAATTACGAGTGTTTGAAAATAAGGCCTTAGAAAGATAAATACTGTCCGAAACGGGACGAAGTGACTAGAGAATGGAGGAGACTACATAACGAAGAACTTCACGGGATTTACAACTCCCCCGATGTTATACGAATAATGAAATCGCGACGACTAAGGTGAGCAGACCATAGCTCGCATGGGAAAGAAACGAAGATTATATTCCATCGTGGTTGGTAAACCGGAGAGAAAGAGACCGTTAGGAAGGTCAATACGACATTAGGAGGATAATATTAAAAGGGATCTTCAAGAAGCAGGTGTTCGTGGTTAAAACTGACTCGATCTTGCTCAGGATAGAATCCTGTGGAGAACGTTTGTTACTACGGCGATGAACTTGAGAGTTCCGTAAGTCATAGAGTAAGTAAGTATGACTAAAAAAGCATGGGGTGTGCCAATTGAAGACTTTATAAAGTTACTGTATATGAGAGCGCCCCCCCCCCATTACTTTCCTTTTTGTCATGCATAAATGAAATTATTTTTTTGGTTTTTAGTAGGAATTGTTTAAGAAAAGTATGTCATTAAAAAGTTTTATTTTTTTTCTTCCTGTGCAGCTCATTGATAATGAATCTATAAACGAAAAGTAGAGACGCAGAGTACCTAATAAATTCTACCACCCGACATAAGCTTCAAGCACGGAATAAGAAATAATTATCAAATTTACACAGTTAGAGCCGGATTAACGTGTGGTTAAATGGTCTGTAGCCCAGGGCCTTCAATGCTTCAGGGGTCCCGCCGAAAGTAACTGAGTTACCACAGGGTCAGGGCCGTCCTATTGCATGGGCACAGTAGACAATAGTCTGGGGCCCCTAAACCTATATGAGTGTACTCCCCTTCTCATCTACCTTTCACAAGCATTGACCTTACTCAGTCTTATTTTATTCAATTTGGAACAGTATAGTACGTCAGTTCCCTATCAGTAAAGGCAAATGTTAAGCGATAACTGGTAAAATATAATTAGGATTTCAGAATCAGCTTCCTACAAGTAGACAATTAAAAGACCATGCAACGTATGACATTGGTTAATGGAATAATGGTTGATAGCAGACCATTTACACTGTATGTTTAGTGTAGGAGTTCTCAAACTTTTGGACCAAGATTATACTTTCGTCGTTGCACCAAGTAATATTAATGAATTTTCAATATTTAAATTTGTATGAATTCCAGTATACTTATTATACCAAAGAGGCAGAACATTTTGTTAGCGTGTTTGCCTTGTAATTAGGAGGTCTCAAGAACGATTCCCTGTCAAATTTTGCTAAACCCTATTTTGTATCTTTTGACTTCGCCCCGTTATGTTTATCCTTCACGTTCTAGTTAAAATTCACAATCATAAACAGCTATGCCCCATGCGGGATTCGAACCCGGGACCTTCGAGGTGCTATCTTAGCGCCCTAACCCACACTACTACAAAGTCGGCAAGGATTCCCGGTGCCGAGAATCCTGACTGATGGTTTCCCTGGTTCCCTCATTCACACTAGGCAAATGCTGGGATGGTACCTTAAATAATACAATGGATCAACGATATAAAAATATAAACAAAAGCAGGTTAAAGAGCTAAACGCTACATCCTCTTATAAAAATTCCTTTTATTTCAAGAGGAAATAATAGGCGTATTATTTTTTTTAACTTTTGCTCTGTATTTATGTTCGAATGAAGTCGCCGTGCTTAGACAGTAGCGCGTTTGACTACGAATCTTGCTGCCTGAGTTCAAATTCCGGCCAGGGTGCTGTAGGTTTTCCTTCAGTGCTCCCATGCCAGGCGCTTTGAGATGTATCAAATTGAGTACCAGAAGGTCTTTGGTACTCTTGGACACCTTGGGAGGTAAAGGCGTTCGAGCGTGGGACTGACCAGTGACCACTCCACCTCACTTCCTGCCGTAGCTCGAGAATACGTGGAACGCTACATCTACATCTCCCTTCCCAGAATGTGTGCATCGCATAGAGAATAGCTTACCTTATATCGTTTTTTTATTTTTGAAATATATCTGTGCAATATTTTAAATCAGTGAATTTGAAAGTCTGTGTTCTTATGTATCGGAGTAAACTTATTGAAAATTGTGTAGCATGAATTAGTAACGAAAAGTTTATTGGAAAGATTTCTTTTACCTTTTTTGGTGCTAACACAATTCTGTGAACGCATGCAAGACCTGATAAAAGACATTTTCAAAAAAATAAGTTACTCTGTGAAAATACTTTACAGGTACCCAGCTCTGTTCTCTAGAAAAAAGTTGTTTGAATAGAATATTTGGTTGTCCAAAACATGGCGTTTCTGTACAATCTCCCATAAAGGATAATGCTTTCTCTGATCTTTAAATCTGTTTTTCTCGAAACTACAGAAATATTACTTATCAGATTCTTGCAATCACCCACAGAATTGTAGTGTGTTTTTTTTTTATCGTGGGGCGCTAAAATCAAATTGGTGATAAGTATTCCTATAACATTTGTTTCTATATTGCACGTGCTTCATTAGGAATGTGTCAATTTTGAAGAATCTTGGGCTGGACATCAGATATTTCCTCGTTCAATCAGTGACAATGTGTTCGGTCAGTTATACATTTATTGTTAACTTTTCACTAAGCTCACGTACCAGTATCCAAAGGTTCGCACACCGGTACTGGTGCGCGTGCCTTAGTTTAGGAAACTGCTGTTTATTGCAATAGTATCTAAAAATGATAAATATTGGAGTTACCAATTCGTTCCGGGGTAAATTTAGATTTACTAGTCAAGACACGAGGTCCTTATTGGGCTTTGTTTTCTAATACTTTAATAAAATATATTTAATCGGATTCGAATTTTTTTAAATAAATCCCAAACAACACTGAGATTTGTGTAGCTACTTGTGATGAAAATTATGATCTTTTTTTGTCTAATATTAGATATAAGTTTAAAAATTGCATTTTGATTTACAAATAATGAATTTTGTATACGATCTAATTTTATTTACCGTTTCCATGGGTGTCTATGAAGACAGGGGCCCGAGTAAATAGCTTTGCCCAAGGGCTAACAATGATGTTAAGACGACCCTGCACAGGAGACAGGTAGATGGGGCCCTAACAGAGTCAATAGCCCGGGGCCCCCAAAAAGCTTAATCCTGCACTGTGCATAGTCACTCACTACTGTCTCTTTCCTCATAAACATAACAAAATATAGAACAATAATCATAGAAGCAAATACATGCCCATGATTTTTTTTCTTTTTCTGGCAGTTTCTCACAACGAATTAAAAAAAAAACGAAGAATTGAAATAAGAACCTCTTGGTTCATGCTATTGGTAGCAAATTAATATTTCCTGCTTCAAGCATTCAAACGATAAAGAACAAATCAAAATAACGTGTTTTATGTATTCACCTGTAGGCTTGCAGTACCATAATACTGATTATTTTGGAAACTAACTTTCACACAGAAAAAAACTGCATACGTTTTACTGGTAAAAACACCCCCTTTCGTACTCTTAAAAGTAATACGATTCTTTCAAAGAAGAAAAAAATTAATATGTTTTAAACACGGCTTCATAAACATCGTTTAAAACAAATGTTCAAAATGTTTAAAACAATCGTCTCTGTTTAAAACACATTTAAAACGTCTGCTTAAAATGTTTTGTTTAAAACATTTCAACCCTGTTCGAAATATCCGGACCATCTCTCTTTGATTCTGTCTTCACACATGGAGAGGATACTTGCCAACAACATATCACACACACAAAATTTCCTTAAGTGTTTAAATAAATACTTACCAGCATCAGAGGCAGCAACTAGAGTGAGATTCAGTACGATTGTCAATCCTATAAAAACACAGACAACCATTTTCAAACATAGTGTCATATTTTTTTATTGTACTGGAGATACACACAGTAGCTTCGTGTTTATTTATTAGAAAATAAAGGTCAGTACGACCTTTCTTTCATAACGAAATGAGAAATCAGTGTTCTGTGTAATAAACTGATTCATTGCGGAAAATAAGGAAATAAAAATATTTCCTTATTGGTACTATTATTCACAGGTAATAATGACACAATAGCGTCAGTTAAAGGTTGTAATAACATATGTAATTAAAAGTTGTAACCAAGGCTACTCTGAAGGCATAAGTGAGGCGGAGTTTGTTAGTATTCCGAATGGATTTGCGAGATATGGTATATCTACGGAGACCATACGTCCCGAACTTTTCGGGACATTCTCGAATTTTAGGGTTGTATCCCGGTGTCCCGAAATATGTATTAGAAGCCCCGAATCTCTTTAAAAAGGCGATATAATTTTAAATAATAGGGATATTGGAAGCATATTTTACATTTAGTTTACTGTAGTGGCCTTGAACGTTCGTAATTAATATCTAATTAATAATAAGCTAATTATAACTAATCATAAATTACGGTACCGTATTGTAAGAAATGATTCATTCGTAACTTATTATAACGGCTTAACATAAAGAGAGTAGGAAATTTTAAATTCTGAACTTGGGGCTATATTTTTTTTAATAATTTTGAAAATTGAGGTAATTTTTAATAGAACGCAACATTTTTAAGCTGAATTTATTACCAGAATAAAACCTTTTTCCTGGGTTGACCTTCAAACTACCCGCAAATTAGATCCCGGTAAAGATATCCAGAATTTTGACTGAGAAAATAACGGTGACCTTAGGTAAAGTAAAGCCGAGGAAAGTGGCACACTTTTGTATTTAGCATGTCATAGCTTTGGAACAAAAAACAATGACTAAAAGTTTGATACAGTGATGGAAACCTTGGAATCTCTCCTACATTCCACCGTAAAATGAGAAAAAGAATATTGATATTTTCGGACCTCAGGCAATATTTATTAGAGGTATGTAAAATTCCATTTTGTCCGACACTATGCCGGCAAAATGAAACATGCCTTGATATCAATTTAACAGTTTGTATGTAATAATCTACCATGTATAATAGTGATATGTAAACAATAAAACATGATTTTAATATTGTTACAATTGGAATAAAAGTTCAATGTAAACAAATTTCTGGCTTGTTTAATGTTCTCCATTCCCATAAATGTTTCAATTTGCCCGATTTTGTCTTTTTCTTTTTTCTCACTTTAATACTACAGACATGTCAGCTCTCATGCAAAATGCATGAGAAACTAAAAGAAAAAAAAAATGCGTAAGAGATTCATTCTGTGGTTTAACGTTTGTGTTGTAACTCTTTAGCATATTTTTTTTTTTAGTTTCTCAGCAAGCTTCCATATTTCTTTCCTTCCAGATTGGCAACTCTCCCGCCTTCGAACTTCTCTAGGTTGACATGTCTGCTTTTAAAAATTTTAAGCAATATCTACAACATTAGTGAATCTTTTGCAATATCATTTGACAAAGATTATAGGGCATTTATCTGATATAACACATGATATATCATAGATAGGCCATATATTACAAGACCTGGCAGCCTTTCTCTTCACCACCTTTTATAAAGTCGTTCACTCACCAACAGGGTTTTCTCTACTCTACTCGCCCACCAGACAACAAGCATACTTCTCCATTACGACATAGAGTTGACGTTACTAACCGCTGTACAGCTGTACAAACTGTAAATTTTCTCGTTGCTCGTACACTCGAAAACAACGATATTTCACTTTGCCCCACCAAGCCATTTGGCCGTCTTTCACCAAACGACCAATGAAATGGATCATCCGCTAGTGTAATCAGGTGGTTCCAGCTTCGATTCCCGGTGCTGGCTATCCTTAGATTTTTCTCTGGTTTCCTCCGGTCCACCAGGCAAAATAAATGTTGGGACACCTTCAATAGGACAAGTACCGATTCCTCCCCCAACATAGCTGAAACGGGCCACCGGGTCTATCAGGTCATTCGGTGCAAATTTTGGACCCGGTCACCGAGCCTATGTTTGGGACAAAGTCTGATCCGAAGACCCGATTTTGACCCGAAGGGCGAAGCAGACATTTAATTATATCCTTATATTAAGTTGCGTTTGAACAGCCTTTATACCTGAGTAGAGGTGTTACTCCCCAGAGTACAAAAAATACGACGCTGAAAATTTCTTAACGATAGTAATAACATATGTAAATAGTCTCATTTCCCCGGAAAGAACAAAAAAATACTGATGGAAGTACGTATGCAAATATCCCCCTCGGAAAGGCCATTCTGAAAGAATTTTGTGTTTGAAGTATTAAATAGGAGCTTTAATTCTTGTAGGATCTATCATTGGAGTGGGGAAAATGGTTGTACTCACCCAAATTTTTGTATATCTTTCTGAAGTGTCAGTTTTCCCAAATCCAAAGTATTGTAGTCCTCGTCAGGATTGAGAGGACTGTTTTGACAAGTGCCATCGATGTTGAAATTATCAGTCGATCATCAAAGTCGGAAGCTTGAAATACAGTGACACCCGCAGATTTTAGTTGTTTCCTTAAAAGAGCTATAAATCTGGCTTTTCTTTTCTTGCTGATATTCCCCCTACAGGTACAGTGAGTGATTTGAAGTCATCGATGACCACCTTCGTTGCCAACTCGCCTTTTGAGCTCCTTATCTTTGCTGTTTAAATGGATAGACCTAAAAATAAAGCTACAGTAAATCCGCAACATACTGTAGATATATCTGCTGATAGATAGCTGGACGCATCGATACCACACGGTCAAAAGAGAACCTTCGTCAATCGTGTAAAGAGATCTTGCACAAGTTGCTAACTCTTTATTTTTTAAAGTGATCAATGCCAATTTCTTGCTTTTGCGCAATGTCGCGAAAAGGACAGCTGGTGTTGCAGACAATTCGTATTTCAAATGATCAAATAAGTCCGCTTCACACGACGCAGAGGAGGCAATGAAAAAGTTGGTTTGAATTAACTTCTATGTCTCTGTATTTAACTTTTATACCCTTTGTCGCACTGGCAACTGATCGAGCTATGTTCTTTCGATTGAGACTCGGTATGTGGTTCATTGTAACAGTCTGAATATTTGTATCAATTTTTAGCTTATTATTAAAAATTTCAAAGCGCTGTTAATTTCAGAAGTATTATTTGGGGTTTAAATTAACATTATATATTTCTGTGACGAGAAGATATTGTAAATAACTGTAATTAAATTACTTAGATTTCTTCATTTACAACAATAGTTTCAATATCAAAGATAAAACAATGATGAAATATTTATTTTATTGAATACCTGTATAGTAAATACAATCAGTTTATCTTTTTCCTCCAACTTAAAGCACCATTGACAAGAAATGTGATGATTAGAATCCAACGAGAACAAAATTATAATAAAGTTAATTATTAGTTTCATTAAATGTTCACATGTGAGAAAGTTAGAGTCGTGATTTCCTTCCTTTCATCATTTTTTTTTCTTTTCGATATGGAATTAATTTCACTTTCGATTCAAATTTTCATGTCACTTGAATCATTTGAGTCCCCTTACATACGAGTACCATCTTGGTGAATCAGTTCCTTAAAAACAAAGATATATACACAATATTATCGTATCATTTTAATAATGTAGCATATATTTAATTTGTCTTTGAAACAATTCCACATAATCACAAAAATATGACTAACCGTAAGTAAGCTTCCAACTACGTGTCGTTATTTACGTGTTAAATTTTAAATTACAAAATTTAGACAAAAGAAAGTAGCCACAAGACCGTAGACAATGGAAACTTAGCTTGAATGATAAAATTTTCTATATAGGGCACCACTTTTGAATTAATGTTTTTATATGGCTGCTTAATATATTAATTTTCAGATGTATGAAGTTTGACGAGAGATTGCACATCGTAATGAATCGCCAGAAGGGATAGTGCCATCTTTTAGCTATTTGCTAAGCTAACGTATACTATATGAAGAGACAGAAGATTGAAAAACCGTTGCTAAACATAATCTTTACTGTTTGTATTGCTTATAATGAAAATATGTAACCTGACTTTACCTAACGAATTTCCGTGAATTCTGTAAAATTATCAAGTATGCAAAAGTGAACAAAAGAGAACAGCTATTTTTATATATAAACAAAAAAAGCAAAGTTCTTTGATAGAAGTGAACACACAAAAAATGTGAGAGATTGGTAGGAATCCAACCTGACCAATAGAAAGCGGGAGGTTTTGCGTGGTCTTCTATTCTTACATATATTCTCAACACGTAAATCAGTGTAGTAGAGCATTTAGTTAAGCAAGACGCCAACAGATGGCAGTGCCTACTACAGGGATTCATTACGACGTATATGTGGGAAGAAAAGATTAATGACTTATTTTTGTCAAAAAACTACTTACATTATTTTTACTAAAGTTATGTCAGCTATGCGGGACCAAGTGTTAGTGGCCGTTACAAGTGATAGGTTTTTAAAACAGTAGGTAGAAAAATTCAACTAATTAATAGGATTATGTAACATAGTCGATATTTTGCGAAGCGACGGTACTGCCCTTATCGGATCTTTATTATAGAAACTAATACTTTAGCATTTTAGCCACGCGTTAATTTTTATAACATAGGCTGGCAACACTGACAAATGAAGTGCTTAGGTACGGGAAACCCACAGTACTTTTCTATTGTGTCGAATAATGTTTATATTAAGTTTGACGCAGCTAAGTATAACTGAATGGAAGCAGTTTTAACAATTGTTTTATTAGGTTGGCAACACTTAATTAATGCACTAGTCAAGACAGTTCTGGCAGCACGGAGCTAGTCTAACCAAGACCTTTCTAGCGACTCCTGAAACATCTTTCTCCCCTTGTAGTTCCTGAGATTTAATTTCTGGACACGGACAGACGGACGCCATGCACGGGAATAGAAGGTCCCTTTAGCTATAGCTTTGCTATCAAGGGACCTAAAACCATAGATTTACTCTGTATCTTATTGATCATTTGTATAGATTTTCTTTGTGTGAGTGTCCAAACAGTCCAGAAGTCTGCTTTCCACAAGTTTTTCTCCAGTATCGAGGAGAGACGACCAAAGAGGTGCCTGCAAGGAAGTTTGCTTCACCATGACAACGTGTCCGCCCATACAGCAAATGCAACAATCACTTTCCTCGGAAACATTTTTACATATCCTGCATGTAGTCCCGACCTGGTACGCTGTAACTTCTTCTGTTTCCTCATGTAAAGAATCGCAGTCACCTGCTTTCCAGCTCTGAAGAAACTGTTACCGCCTATAAAGAGAAGCTAGGAGCAGTGCCTAAAACGAAGTGGCGTGGTAGCTTCACACTTAACGATATGGCCTTCCGTTTATTCATGGAATGAACTTAATATAGAAGCATTTCAAAATGCAAAATGGCTACATTAGTTATATATATAGTTTACTTGCACATCAGATTCGCTTATATAATCTAACGGACATATCTTCTATTTCATTTCAAACATTCTCATGAATTTGATCGCTGAACTGGTATTAAAAGCAACTGAACTTCGTATGTCTACCAAAGTTACCACTATCCTTAGAAATATGATAAATTTAATCTAGCCTAGAAGTGCATGTGATAAGTTACAAACTAAATCAGAGAAAAATGACAACTCCAATATCTTCACTTAACAGAGCTTGATAAATAAACAAAAGGGCACTTACTCACCAAATGGAAGTATCTTTATTCATATCCCTGTCTTATTTATCTATAAGTTTATTAATTAATATCCTCATTAAACCTTCAAGAATAATGTTTTAGCCACTCTTCCTTTATCATATCCGAACCTTTTTCTGCAATCATTATCGTTGCTGCGTTGGTGTTTCCACTAACAACAAGTGGCATGATAGATGCGTCAATGACTCTTAATCCTTTAACCCCATACACTCGAAGACGAGGATCCACTACAGCACTGTCATCATCATGTGGACCCATCTTACATGTCCCCACTGGGTGATAGAAGCTCGTAGTATAATGTGATATTATGCATCGCCAATATGGATATGAACCATATCGATAGTTCTTGCAACCTGGTAAAGGCTTTGTCACTAATCTTGCTCCAATTCTTTGGAATGCATCAGTATCTGCTAAACGAAGAGCTATTTCAATTCCTTCCAAAAGTACATCAACATCATGTGGTTGATCGAGGTAATTGGCAAATATTCTTGGTTGATCTTTCGGGTTTTTAGATCTCAGACGAATGGTCCCTCTACTCCAAGGATGTAAAACCATTGGAAGGGCTATGATACGGTCATAATAGGAGAACGACTCGGCTGGTGTGGAGAGCGGAGAAGTGGTCACGAAGTTTTGTTTGATCGTTGGATGAAACATAAACTCTATGTCAGGGTAGTGGTAGATGCGTTCGTATTTTGACTGAGTAAATGCAACAATCTGAGCGGTGCCAGTAGCTGATAATGAACCTTTGCGTTCCATGTGATATTTATAGGCATCACAAGTTCTTTTCTCTATTGGTACAGGATAAGTAGCAGTGTGATTCAAACGATACACTACACCTTCAGTAGAAACATGGTCCTGTAGATTGTGTCCAACTCGTAGATCACATATAATTGGTATCCCTAATGGCTTCAAATGTTCGGCAGGACCAATACCTGAAAGCATGAGGATCTGTGGGGTGTTGATAGTCCCACCTGACACTATAACTTCCTTCCGAGCTAATATTTTGTATGTC